>APFE030376591.1:0-13043 GCA_000404065.3 Pinus taeda | reverse complement strand
AGCTAGTTAGGTAACTTTTTGGGATGAAAGTGTGGTCATCAAAAGCTTTAAGGGTGTTCGACGGCTAGGATAGGATTGGAAGACCCAAAGCGAGCCAAAATGAAGCCAACATGATGCAGGTAGAAGCACCTTCGTCAATGACAATTCTATGTATACTTTTACCTTTCGAAACGATTTGCACCTGAAATGCAAGATGGTGAGAAAGGGGAGGTTTACACTTTTCCATGTCGAAAATTGCAAGCATGGAATCTTGTGGGTAGATACTGCCAATGGCTGAAAGCAAAGCTTTCCTTTGTTCTGGACATGTTTGTAATACTTTGAGCATTGATATAGGCGACAATGATTACACCAAGTCTTCTACAATGCTGTAGTTTTGGGCAGCACATGTAGATGTATTGTGTGTTGTGCATCAAAATGCCCCTTTAGAGGGGTTAATCACAATCTCAGCAACTAACATTTCAATATGAAGATTGTTAGGCAACAGTGGGTTTTGACTTGAGGAAGGTTCCTCTGCATGAGTGACAGGAGCTCCATAAGATTTGGCTCTGTTTTGTAGATCTACTATTTCAAAGGTGTAAATGGTAGAGGGTCCTTCACCCACTAAAGGATGTTGCAAACCATCATTTCCCCCATGCGGGGGTTGGGGTTGGTTTGCAATAAGGTGTTGTTCTTGCTGAGTGGGGAAAGGATTACTTAGGACAACGGGGGTCCTACCAGTATCATTTTTTGCAATGAAATCTTTGGATTCCTGAAGACACAGACAGTGATAGGTCATGTGGTCTTCGGCACATATTTTGCAAGGGAATCTAGTGGGTTTATCTTTCTATTCCTAGGAGGTGCAACAACCTTCTACTTTGGGTTTTGCTGCTTTGTTGACTGCTCCTCAGAAGGAGCGGTCTTTTTCTTATTCTTCTTATTCTTACCACTGAGTTTTTTTGTAGACTTTATAGAGTTTATCCCGGTGGTAGGAACAACAGTTGATTTGGTAGAGGGGTCCACTGACATCTAGGCAATGTGACCACTAAGTTGTTTTACAGTAGCCCTGGAGGTTGCACCGATAATCCCATCGACGTGCGCTCTGGGTTGCTGAGTAGCAGGAGCATTAGAGTTGTGAGAGGCATTGGGGATTACATTGTAAAGAGTTCCATACATCGAATATATCATATCTAACTGCTAGGCACGATGTATGGAATGGTATTCTATGACCACACCACCTAAGGCAATGTCCTTAGCAATTTGGTGGAGTAGAGAGTTGCAGAATGAATCCAATAAGAGATAGTCTGGGAGGGGAGCTTTGGCTAACCTCCACCTATGTCTCCATTCATGTATATGATCAGAGATGTGGGTGGCAGTATCCTAACTTAATCAAGTGAGGCGTTCCATCCCAGTTTCATAGTGGATGGGTAGCTAGAAGTTCTTTAAGAATTCCATCACTAGAGCGTTAAAGGTATTGACTGTCACCTATGGTAACTTGATGTACCACTTAATTTCGTTTCCAGTGAGGGAGTGGGGAAAAGGACATAACTCGATATTGTCATCCACCATGGAGTTAGAAACACACCAAAGATGATAGGTGGTGATATGGGTACCTGGATCCTCCCCTTGTTTCCCTTCGAACTTAGGGATGTCTATCGGTATTTTATGCGGGATTGGTGGCCAGAGTAAGTTATGATAGATGGGGTCATTTGTATGTTTGTACAAGTCAAGGATATCAAGCATTTACAAGAAGGGCAGAGGGTGTGATGCCCTCATATGGGACTAAGGCAATGACATTTGACTTGAGGATCCTTGCGGTCCTCCCATCATTTGATTCCAAATATTATACACAAGTTTTGTGGTGTAGTAGTTTCCTTGGGGTATGGCATTGTAATGTGGATTTCCATGGGGATTGTTAGGCTAGGGTATAAAATTTCCCCTAGGATAAGCAGTGCCCCCTTGACTCAGTTGAGGTTGTGAGTAGGGTGCCCCCATGGCTTGGTTGGGACCTCCTTGAGGATTTCCGCCCACCACATAGCTAACCATATGTCCTTGACTTGCATAAGGAGTGCTCATGTCAATCAGTGACTGACCATGCATGCCAGAAAATGGAGGGGGAATTGTTACATTCCCAGCTAGTATATGCATATTTGGAGTGCCCCCAGATACTTGAATCTACGGGTTAGAACTATATAATGGATAACAACCATATTGTTGGTTGAAGGGACTTGTGTTAACTATGCTATATTCAGCGTTATAAGGAGCGATGTATGTAGCACTTGTCGAAGGTATAGAGTTTGACACTAAAGGGGCGGAACTTGAAATAAACTGTGTTCCACTCATGGAGGTTGTCATGTTAGGGTTTGTACCTGGGACAAATGGCATAGTAGGGTTCGCCATCAAAGGTGTGGTAGTGACTGTCAACTGGGCAAGTGGTGGGGGACCAAAAGTGTCCAAAACATCCCACAACCCATTAGTTGTCGACAGGATGGGTGGAAGTGTTCCAATTGAAGACTAAGGAGGTACAAATACAACAGGAACCAAGAGTGGGTCCAATGGATTTGTGATCGAAGGATTCTATGGAGGAAGAAATCCTATAGTAAAGGAATCCTATGGTAAGCTTGAATTGTCGGTTGTCCAAACTGATTCTGTGTGAGATCTCGGAGACTGATTTCCCAAAGATGGGAAATCTAGTTCAGTAGAGCTCGGTGGATCCTCCACAATGAGTGGGGGAAGTCCTAACAATCATTTAGATTGATGAAGAGGTCCATATGTAGACACAGTGGCCAACCATTTTTATCAATAAATTTTATTGTG
Source organism: Pinus taeda (assembly GCA_000404065.3). NCBI lineage: Eukaryota > Viridiplantae > Streptophyta > Pinopsida > Pinales > Pinaceae > Pinus > Pinus taeda. The sequence goes on along the minus strand of APFE030376591.1, from coordinate 10,250 downwards.
ATGTTTATTAAAGTCTCACTGATAACAATCTGGCACGTAAGAAATAAGAAATACACTAAGTGAATCAATAAACAAACAGAGGGAAATGACCCTATCTAATCAGCACTGAGCACCAGAAATGAAACCCAGTATCACAATGAATAACAGAGAGGGCTGGCCAAATGTATAGTTATAGTTACTCTAGAGCTTCACCTGAACCTCAGATTGAGGGGCCAAGTACTCTCGTCAAGATGAGCACCCTCCCAAAAATTGAAGATAGAGTAGGTATGTCGTTGTTAGGTACCAGGGCAGCCCACCCCAGTCACCCTGTGTATGTCCCTAAAAGTATGGCCACTAAGGATACCTTAGATCATAGACACTACTAGGGGGGACATAGTCGTAGACAATACACTATCTGGGCAAGATACTTGAGTCCCCGACTCAGCTCTGATATCCCCTAAGGGATCCTTGTTACATAGTATTTTGTCACTGACCCCACATTCCCTGATCTTAGAAGCTGCTAGTCCATGTTATTGACATATGATTTGAGTCATGTTGCAAAATATGTGTCAGTGTTTTCCTTGTCATATCAGGAAGAATACCTCAGCTCATTACTCCTGGACTAGACCATTTTTAATCTCTATTTTTGGGTCGTCACAGGTCATTAGTTATTCCACCCGCGAAGATGGCCAAGATTGAACTAAGCCTAGTGACATCATTGCCCTGTCCCTGTGTTTCACTCGCGATGAGCTACTTTTGGCGAGTTTGCTTTTAACAAATTGTCGAAGCTTCTGAGTGGCGGTCCTAGGGTTGGTTGTTGGATCACATGAGCTCAGTTCTCTCCTTTGGGATGGTTGTTCCACCCTTTGTGCAACCTCCCAAAGGCAAAAGATCCTTTTCCAATCTCTTATGGAGGCTCCTCCTCCTATAAATACCTCCTTCATGGCTAATATCTACTAGTTGAAGTTATAGGAGTATGAGGAGTTAGCAAGTTTGAGGGGAGTTTGGAAGTAGCCTCTAATGTAACTTAGCCTGGGATAGTTTTGTGTGGATTTGGCTTGATTGTATGAGTGGTATAGCATCATAATCTTTCATTTTGGGTAGGATAAAGAGTTATTCATCCTCTTGGGAGACAGTTCAAGAGTGAGTTCTTGCGGAGACATGCTGATAGGACCCTTCAAGGAGACCTACAATGTCAAGGCATGGTTGTAAATTTTACTTCAATTCATATTAGTACAAATTAATGGTTTATTTCCTATATCTTATGTCGAATTGCATATTGATAACTTGAAGTTCCTTAGCCCTTTGAGTAGATCATTTTGTTGTATTCTATTATGTTTGTTGTTTTCCTCTGTATGTTGTTTTAGGCACAAAAGTGATTAGAATGAGAACTGGAGCAACACAATGAGAACTTCATCAATTGAGGATTTGAAGGTAGGCCTTCATGACATTAACTATCTAAGGGAATTTGCCTTGATATTGTTCTTGTTGTGACTAGACCCACCCTAGGGCTAGAGGGATTGCCTCTATCTACAAAGGGAACTTACCTACTTCACAAGTTGGTGACCATAATGGGGATCTATGTCTTTTGTCTCTTAATTTGATTTTGCTTTGCCTGGTTATTGTTTCCTTTACTTTTTGGGTAGAATTCTCCATATTGTGGGTTGTTTGATTACTGCTAGTAGTCTTCCCTCTATCATAAGTGATAGGTCTGGCCTTCCCTCAACTAAATTTTTAAGTTTCTCCTTTGATCTGGTGTCATCGCATTTTATTTTATCACAGTCGCGATGATAGTCATGTCTGCTCTATTTAATTAGTTGTGCTTTCTACTGTTTGGTGCGATTAAATCGCCTCACAGTCACGGTGGCCTTTGATTTATGCTCAGGGCTATCTGCTGGTGTACTTCTGTGACGATGTCTCAATGTTGCTAGTTAAGAGGGTGCGACTTTTCATTATCGGTGCAGGTTGTCAGTTTGACGCTCATGAAGATTCCCTGTAGGTTTTCATTTTGAAGTCATGTTTTCTGATTGGCCAGTGTGTCCTATACTTCTGATCTTGTCTTCTGCCTATTTATTCTGTGTGAAATTTTTGTTTTCTAGAATATTTGACTCTTGGTTTCATTCCCTTTAGATTTCTCTTTTTGAACTATGTGACATGTTTACCTTAGGGTTTCTTGAAGCATTAGCTTTTTCTTGGATTGCTTGTTTGTTTGGACCTTTGAGCTATGTTTGAAGCGATCCCTTGCTTTGTTTGAGGCTTTTCCTTATTGACTATTCTTTCATCTTCCTAATTGCTATGTGACATTTGGTTATCAAAACTTTCAAGTCTTGTTTGTTTGGTTTCCTTCCATCACTTTCGCATAGATCACATTGCTTCCCGGTCAATTAGAAAGCTTTCAATTTTTTGCAAAAAGAAACATATTCTTTGTTTTAAGTCTTTCATTAGTTTCTGAATGGAATGTGTCTCTTTACTTCTTGAATGATTTCTTTTGAAAAGGACATAAAACTAGCATTGTTTTGAGTTTTTCATTTGCTTTCTTATTGCTTTGATTGCTTTGAAATGAACCTCTAACTTTTCTTTAGTTAGTTCTTCATTGAAAAGGAATGGTTTATTTACTCATTTAGTTGCATCCTAGGAGTTTTTGAAGTTACATTTGGTAGGGCCTTGAAACTGAGATCTAATTCAAGATAAACTACTAAAACTTATCGAAATAATCTAAAAAACACATTGGAACTTAATGCTCATATATCTATAGGTCTATGCTAGAGACATGTTTCAGCGTCTTTAAACGTAGTGGCTATTGTTTTCACTAAGGTTGGGTGATTCCTCTTTTTGTGATTCGATAAGTGATAGTACAGACTTGTGTTCCCTATACCATTGTGTAAATGATGGGAGACCCCACTCAGTTGCAATCCTATTGTCCATAGGAAGCCAACTTTGTCGCCTTACGAATCATAATGCACTGAAAATAGCGTTCGGGAAGATTAGCTGCCGTAAGGGAAGTTCTTGGTCATTTATCTTTCATTTTACTACCAAGATATATATGCAGTTTTACAATTTGTCTAGTAAACCTTCTGCCTAGAGTTCCAAAACATTCATTTGATCTTTTTGACTCATTAAACTTAAAATATCATTTGAGCACTAGTCCATTCAAGCTCGTTTCCAATCAGAAGTGATAGAGTCACCTTTCATCCTTTTCTCGACTCCTAAAAACTAAAAGGAAAAGTTTTGTTTCAGTATTATAAAATTAACTTCCCACGAAATATTCCTAGTAAAAGTTATCTTCCTTAGTAATTATTTCGAGTCAGTTTAATGGAAACATTTCCAGAGTCCACCTGTCAAGGGTTCCCCTCAAAAGGGAATCCTGGTCCCTTTCCTTCTTTTGGAAATGATGGTGCTCCTTATATGGCAACGTTGTCCCTCCCTGGGTTAACCATTGGTTTACTTTGGTTATTTTCAACCTCAGTGATCCTGAGTGCCCCAACTCCTACCCTGCTATCTCCTTCATTTGAATCATGTCAGAATGATTCTAAGGTTGACCCCTCACCTTTTTTTATTATTTATTCACCTTCCTACTCTACTTTTCCTTGTGAAAGTTTCAAATATTGTAACCAGGAGGCTACGAAGAAGAAGAAGAAGAAGAAGATGAATAATAAGAACTTAGCTAAGGAAGAGGCTGACAAGGAAAAGTTTGTCATACAAAGGGAATGATGTTTTGCTTCAAGGGAATTGTGTTTGTATGAATGGTTGTCATCACATGGAAATTTTTTACACTCACTTCATGCACTCCTATCACGAAGGTCATTGGATCAAGAAAAGTATGTCTTATGCATTATCGATGGTCTACGTTGTGTCACCAAGTGTCTATGTGTGATTACAGTCGAGTCCTATCAGTGTTTACATATGTGTCACTGATATCACACTTAGCCATTTCCCAAGAAACGTAGCCTCATTCAGCTTCCTAGAATTTTTCACTTTGCTTCTGAAACCATCAAGATTCCTCCCTTGCCTGCTAAAACTCGGAGCCTGCAAAGACCCTAGCATCACTGCTCCTTAGAAATGTGCAAAGAATTTAGGAAACCAACACTTCTCTCCATAAATGTGTAGAGCAATGAGGCATCCAACACTTCTCTAGAGAAATGCATAGAATAATCTGGCTTCCCTGCATTAGAAACTGAGTAGATGTGTCCTCCTAGGACCCCATCCTCAAGTAGTTTCCTTTACCTAAAAAATTTATAGTATTTTCAAAACTATCTTGTCTTTCTTGCATCCAAAAACTGTACAAATGGGCATCCCATGGCCTCATCCTTGCAGAAATCACTTCCTGTTGAAACTGCATTGATTCATTGCCCAATGACTACAGGAAAAGGTGACATGCTAAGATCACTCCCAAGGAATCAGGGAGGAGGACCAAGAGACCAAGTAATGGAAAATTATCAACACTGCATGCAAACTCCATTGGATGCATGATCATCTCAAGGGTAAGTATGGTAAGTAAATAACACCTTTGAAAGTGCACCTCTTATTTGAGTTTACATGACTGCTTGTCATTTTCATATCATCTTGTCCCTAGTAACATGCATGTGTGCAAACCAAAAAGGTCATTTCATGTGTCTCCTTTACATTTCTTGCTTCCATTTCACTTGTTTGACCAACTTTCATCTTCGGCATGTTAATTTCTATGTCATGCTTACAACCTTGTTCTAATGATGTTGAAGGATTTTGTTTGAGTTGTGTTCCCTATGTAAACATCTATCAAACCTACACATGGTATTGTAAGCACTGTCGTGAAAGTGTTGTCATGGTCATCTGAAGGTCTATCTAAAGTGTTGCACTTATCACTTTCATCACTAGACAGTCTCGCAGTTAGTCACACTGGCCATATGTTGTCTTGTTGGTTCGATATGTTCGGTTGTCAAGTCATGTTGAGTGTGTGTTCACAAGGTCATGTATACATGAGTTCACTTGCTCACACACTTAACCATTTTGCTGAATATCTATCAATCAGACAATCCTCCATCATCTAGACCTCTACTAAGATGCACTATGCAATTTCAGCCCTCAGTGACCAGGTATTGCTCCCCAAAATTGCATATATCTTGAGGTTGCCTTCTAGGCAGTTTTCACTCCGTAATTCTGGAATCAACCTGGCTGAATGTCACCCAAAATAGTGTAGAAGTTGCCCAAGAATCCATCTCAATATGCGTTGCCCGCAAGACAATCCATCAAACCTCCCACTGTTCAACTAGAGAGTTTGACTGGGTAGTGACCTTGGGCTTGAATCCTCCTAAAAATTGCATGGAAACTATAAGCATGCGTGCCTCCACTGAATGAATAAATTGCTACCTGTCACTACACTGTCACTACCTATCACTACACTGTCTCTAAAAATTGCACAGTTCTTTCATTCAATCCCCCTGCCTACTAGCTTGCTACTTCTCCTAAAAATTGTGCAATTTTCTTGGACTGTCCACCAGCTGACCCACACCTTGCTCATCCTAGAAATTATGAAGAATGTTTAGCATGAGTGCCTCCTAGTTATGCATAGTTTTGGCTAGCAAGCTCCCACAGCTTTCTCCCAGCCTCCCCTAAAAATTTGCAGATTTTTCACCGACAGTGTCCTCTCCTACCAGCATTACCTTCTCAACAAAAATTACGCAGTACTACCTCCCATCTGAGCTAGATCCCATACAATGTCAATGTTGTTCTGAAATTCTCATCCCAACCTCTGAGTCTACTTTGAATAATTTTTCTTGAGAGTTCCCCAGAGCCTCGCATCTGGACCTAACATGTGCTATGCATTGTTTTAGAGCCTCGTCCTCTCTCCCTTTCACCTGCACCTAGAAACGAAAGACAATATATCTTCAGACCAGGGGATTTCTATATTTGATATCATATCATCATGAGTGATTGCAAAAATAGGTACATGGATGAGACATGGCATGATGATGAACAACATGATCAAGGATTGCATGCTAGAAGAATTTCTCATGGTTGGATGAACACACGAAGCATACAAAGTAGTAAGCGAAGGAGGAACAAGCATGTGCATGAACTATCAAGTGAAAACCAAGACAATTTAAGAGTCCACGCACTCTACCATGTGAAGTTGAAGCTATGGTACACAACAGGCACACTCATCACTTAGTAGCACATCAACTCGATACAAACAACATAGCCATCATGCACATACATGCAGCATCCTGTTGAGTTTTTTCATGAGTCGCCTCATCCACATCACTACTTTGTGTCATAACCATGTAATCAATGTAAGGTAACATGGAATTCCAAGAGACCCACGGATGAATTCAAAGATTGATGTAAGTCAAATAGTCATGAGGGAAGTCAAATAGTCAGAAGGTTCAGTTTCACCCTTGGCTATATATACCCTTGAGTTGTACATGCGAAGTAGTTTCTCACCTTGGCTCCTCCCACATAGCCTTGAGAGTGTGTAGTGTTTTCTTTGAGGACCGAGCAGTGGGTCCAATGCCCTACTATCGAGGTTAGTGATGTAATGGTCTACGGACATGTCTTGTAACTTTTTCTTAATTTAGAATCCTGTAGGCCAACACGTTTTCACACATGTATTGTATTCATTTGTAAGATTATTCTTTGGATGCTTGTAATACATGTTGATTTAACCTATATTAAGAGAGTTGAACTATTTCGGTTGTTCTAGTACATACGTTGTTGGAAATGTGTTGTATTAGTTACTAACACCAAAAACTAGGTATATTCATTCTCATAAACTTGTTATAACGATCGTCGCACTCGTGTGGACTATTCTATTGGGTGTTGTACATTCTATCTGTTCATCTTATTTTTGTGGCTGTCACATCCGTCTGGACTACTCTTTCGAGAGCTATGAAGGTCCTGTTTCTTTTTGTGTCTCTAACAGAGTTGGGACTATTCCCTTTCGACTTGAGACTCACTCTCACCCTCTTTGCTATACGATTAAATGCACGGTGTATGGAGAATGAAGAAACCCTCAAGGGTCTTATCGAGACCCTTGGAAGACTATAAGATTATCTGCAGCTCTCACAAAGCTACATGCATGTCCATACTCAATAGCTAACTATCAAAGAAAAATAGATTCATTATCTCAAGCCTCTGTGTATATTTGTTGGAGAGCATAATGTAGCTAGGTGGAAGTCCCCTGAGCCAGCTCCAGATCAAGTCCTGTACATAGAAGAAACAAGCATAATCACAACATAAAACCTTGATAATTAATACATGAATATACAAAAGACATCTAGTTACACATAACTAAGCTACTCATGCTAAAAGGTATTGGACAAACAAATAAATGAATGATAGTACCAACACCACGGAGTAGACAGTACAACTGCAATTCTATATTAATGTCAGAAGAGAGACAACAACCATTTATTGCATCAGCTTTCCCTTACCCCTCCAACTCCTCTCTCTCTCTCTTCTTACCAAGTTCTTATGCTTATATTTGAGACTATTCTTGACAATCAAGTAAGTTATCCTTTCAAATGATCTAACCTCTATCACAATAGCCCTAGCTCTGCTTATGTAGCATTCGAGATTAGGGTTGCCAAGTTTCTCCATGAGTTTCCATAGGTAAAAGCAATGATGTTGCCATGCTTTTGAGCTCTTTCCCATTTGTGTCCTTAATTAGGATTATAAATCCCACAAATAGGTTGGACTTTGATGTTTCCTTGCTTTCCTAAGTAGATTTAGGAGAGAATATATAGATATTTCTAAGTCAATTCACTCCTTTAACCTTTAGATCCTCATTAGGATTCACTAACTTTGTCCCCACACTAACAAGTAGAGTTAGTGGGGTCACTAACTCTCCCTTAGACTTATAGAGAAGCTTTATAAAGCATGTTTTTAGTGTATAGGTAGTGTTAGTGTGGAAACAAGGCCTATCAATTTGAATATTGCTTCAGCCATCATGTCTTTCCCCTCTAAGGTGATTAGGAGGTCATTTTGTTGTATAACAAATGCCACCTAAAGTGTGAGATCGGAGGCTATGATGATGGTTGAAATACTTTACTTAACTGTTATTTTTCTTCTTTGACAAGAAGAGAGAGAGGATCAGAGCTTTGGGCAGTACAGGAAACCTGATACAACACACACACACACACACACACACACACACACACACATATATATAAAACAACTAAAATCATGTCTTGAGTCAAGCATTCCCACACTTAGTAGCTATGTTAGAGTGATTTTCTCATAAAAGAGATATGACGATGTTGGCCACCGATAAGCACAATGCGGATCCAGTGTCATTATAGGATCATTGCAATGAGATTTCTCCATAAAACAATATATGCAACTTGGGAGAGGAAACAAGGCTGAGTGATGCAAGTCTCTACCCAAGGTCATGATTTCCACTTCACTGAACATCATAGATCGATGCATGTGAATATATGCATTGATGTCGAACATGCATGAAATCGTCTGATTGCCAGTCAACAATGGAGACCATTAATAGATACGAGGAAGGCCACCAATAATGGTGATGGTCTCCAAGATGCACAGTACAATCTATCGAGTGTGAAATATGTTTTTTTCGTCAAACACTCGTAGAATCATTTAACCAGGAGCCAATAATGAGAACCCCTAATCAAACACAAGGTGACCTTCCACTAATGTCTAGAAGTACCAAGCCACTGAATGTGTTTTTGAGTTTTCTTCCTAGATAGAGTGTTGAAGTTGATAGGAAGATACCTGTCAAAAGGTAGGAAATAATGTGTCATACATCAATTGACATGAAACAAGACAAGAATGATTTGTTTTTTGAGGAATCTTTTAGCATTGGGTCAAAACGACGGATGGCATGATGAAATGATATGCTTGATGGGTTATGGAGGAAACAAAAGGTTAACCCTTGAACAAATGAAGGCACGAAAATGGTTTTAACCATGCAGCACTAAACTAATGAACACCAAAGAGTGTTAAGATATAGAGATGCAAGAACATCGGGGTATTTAGGCTAAACTCATAGGATGGTAGGATTGATATTGAGAGGTTGTCACAAGGAAGGTTTATTTGAGGGTGTGCCATGTTCAAGGGAACAACTGCTACCAAACTGCACTTTCTAATACTAAATACAATTGTATTTTCTACTTTCCCCATCTGATTAGTCTAGTGAGTCCAGACGAGTAAACTCATCGATATTTTCATATTTTAATAGTCTAAAAAGTACCGCAAAAAAGAATGAATCTATGCCCTATATGATTAGTTTATTGAGTTTAATGAGTCTGAAAAGGATCATAAAAAGAGTGACTCTATACCTTGTCTATGTAATTTAATGAATCTAGACTAGATAGCTCGATGGTCTTTTCATATTTAGACAGTCTGAAAGGATCATAAACAACGACTCTAGGGTGGTCCCTCTTTCATAATTGTTAACTGGGTGCGACAAAAGTTTAATAGTATACCCGGATCGGTTACTTTTTTGTGAGTTAATCTATTGAGTCTAGATAAAGAGAAACCTATGCTCAACAGATGTTGACCTCATTTTGTGACGAGTATGAGGAGACAAACTAAACTCGATTTTCATCATGAATTTTTAATGAGTCACGCGATGACAAACGCAATATCTTCATTGATTTTTAACGAGTCAAATGAAGAAAACTCAAGGTATCTTTTTCAATCTAGTGAGCAAAGAAAAAGAGGTAAAAGAACTACTCATTCCTTCTTCATAGATTTGACAAGCCCGAAGAAGGGAAAAACTCATGGAATTTTCGCTTTAAGAGTGAGAAATGGTCCCAAAAAAGCAAGTGCTCTTGTTGTTTCCGTAGATTTTTAATGAGCACAGTGACAAAAACTCAGGATTTTTTAGTTTAATTGAGTTTTTTTAGTTTAATGAGCGAGAAAAGTACCTAAAAGAATGCTCTGGTCATCTTTATAAGATTTTAATGAGCCTAAAGAAAAACTCAGGACTTTTTTTAGTTTTATGAGTGAGAAAAAAGTGCCTAAAAAGAACACTCTAATGATCTTTTTCAGTTTAATGAGTTAGAAAAAGAGCAAAACAGAGTTTCTCGGACCGTCATCGTATGTGTTCAATGAGCCCAATGATGAAAAACTCAGGGATTTTTCAATTTTAAGAGATAGAAAATATCCCATAAAAGAAATCACTCATATCTTATTTGTAGTAGTTTAACGAGCCCAAAGAAGGAGACTTAAGGTTTTTCGAATTAACAAGCAAGAAAAATACCATAAAAATAATGCTTACTCTTCTTCATGGGAGTTTAACGAGCCTAAAGAAGGAGACTCGAGGATTT
>APFE030376567.1:0-33131 GCA_000404065.3 Pinus taeda | reverse complement strand
GATGATTCCAATGTGGAAACATCTAGCAAACATAATTGTGCAATTACACCTCTTTGTTCCTTTTTTAGAAGCTTTGTCATACCGTTAGAGCTGATTATCTTTCCTGGTTTCCCTACAATGCCCCTTAATTCAACTTCCTTTCCTTCCACAAAAAATTTCATGAAAATTTCTTGAAAATTAAAAGCTATTGTACCCAAGGATTGTAGCCATTGGACTCCTAGTACAACATCAACACCTCCCATTGGAATGGAAAGAATTCGACTAGTCAATACATATTCTCCCATGGATAGCTTGATATTATGGAACTTTCCAGAGCAATTTATTGTTCCTCCATTTGCAACCAGCACTTGACACTCTGGTGCTGGATATAAGAATCAATTCAATTCTTTTGCTACTTTACAATTAATAAAATTGTGGGTACTTCCTGAATCAATCAACACTATTACCTTTTTCTTCTTGATTTGTTCTTCTATCTTGATGCTTTGAGGAGTGGTAATTCCTGCCAATGCATTACAAGATATGGTCGGATTCATTTCTTCTTTATCTAGGCTTTGTTCTTGGAGTATATCCTCTTCTTTTTTGACCTTGCTTGCTCCTTTTCTTCTTCCTCTTCACAATCTATGTAGAATAATTTCTTCTCAGCACACTTATGACCTTTAATGTATTTTCTATCACAACTGTAACAAATCCCTTTTTCTCTTTTTTCTTCCAATTGTTGTGGTGTCAACCTTATAGGTTTTGGAAGACTATGGGCAACAAAACTTCCGTCTTTATAGTTGTGAGTGGTATGCTTCCTGGTTACCATAATTTTGCTTTCCATTTTTCTTGCTAACCTGAATGCCTTCTCTAATGAATCAGGTTCCCAGAGGCGAACATCATGTTGGATATTATCCTTTAAACCCTATGAACACATCAATCCTATGCTCCTCTAGAATATCTTTTACCCTTATGTTCAATTTTTGGAACTCCTCAATGTGTTCCATTATTGAACCCTTTTGTTTGAGACTCATCATTGGCTAAAAACAGTGTTTCTTTTTGTATCCTCATAATGTGCTATCAATTCTTCTGTAAAAACTACCCAAGTGATGAATTGTTTACTAGAGCAAAGCCATTGATACCATACAAACTAATTTGGTTCCAAATATAAAGTTGCAATATGTACCTTTTGTGTGTTTTGCACATTATTGAGATCGAAAAATTGCTCCATCTGTAATATCCATGTTGCGGGATCCTTGCCATCAAACTTCCTCATATCAATTTTTGGAATATGGTGGGTCTTCGATTCCCACATTAGAGTCTATGATATCATGATTAACATTTCTTTTGTTCACATCATGAGTTTCCTTTACTACCTTTTCACCATTAGTAAGTATTTCTTGTAGAAACTTTGTCAAATCTGTCTTCAAATCTACCATGCATGTCTTCAATTTGTGTTCAAATCTATCTTCAAATTGTCCATCTTAGCTTCCATGCCATTCATCTTAGCTTCCATTGCATTTATGTTAGCTTCTGTTAACTTTTATGAGAGTGACATTTGTTGCACTTGTTCTTGTAATTTTGATATATCATGTAGCTTTTCTTCCTCTTCTTCATTAGTCATGCTAGAGCTTTCAGGTTCTTTACTAGGTGTTTGCATTTTCTTTCCTTAGGGTATCAGTTACTGATAATAATGCTCTACTATGCCCTTTGAATTCCTTCAAAATAATTTTTCAAACCAAGCTTAAGCAAGAATTTAAAAGAATCTACACATCGTTTTTCACTTTGTAGGAGCTTGATATTGCCTCTGATGTATCTCTGTACATTCAAATCATCCAGTTCTGAAATTATGACCTGCAGTATCCCCTTGTGTCCTCTTTCCAATACCACTAGTCTGGTCCAAATTGGATTCTCCGAGGAAGAGTTATGCGAAATATCCCACAGTGACCTACTTATAAACTAGTTCAGTAGAGAAAACTTGTATGATGTGCCACGAGTCACTGCTTTGACCTTTGGCTCTAAAACAATACAAAAAAGAAACTACAGTCTGTCCTCTTTCTGTACCTTCTTACGAAATTTCATTCCGATGCTCAGAGATAAAGTTGTGACGATTTTCCCCAGGTCACCTATTTGGAATGTAATTCAAGAGTTTGCAAGAAGACCAACTTCATCAGATCCTATCTCTGCAACTATAGCACAAAACGTTCTGAAATTCAGACCCAAGATTCAACGCGGTTTCTTCTCAAATGGGTTTTTTTGTTAGCTTCTGAAACGTCACAAAAAACAAGTTATAGTGAAAATGCCACGATGACCTATTTGGAGTAGCGAAACCCTAGTATCCAAAGCTCTGATACCAAATGTTATGAAACCAACTCAAGAAAAAGATAGAAAAGATAGATCCACGGCTTAGAATTCAGCCTCTTCGAGGGAGGCAACCTCATTTACATTACATAAATGAACAATTCTTGGATGATACAAATTAAAAAACCTCCTTTCAATATATAGGAGTCTAAGGAGTCACAATATAACCCAGCCGACCTAACAATAATAATATAAAGCCACAAAAATAACAATAGAGGTATTCTAAGGGGCACAATAATAACAATACGGGGACGATAGGGGCACAACAATATTAATAAGGGATGCAACTACAATAGTAATGGGGTAATCACTAGTATTATAGGGACCCAACATTATGATAAAAATATTGGCAAGTTTGTTGCATGTTCTCATTCATATCAGAGGATGTAACATGGCTTTCATAAGTAAAACCCTACTGATTTTCATGTTGCATTTCATGGGATGTTATACTTTCTTCTTGGTGTTGAAATGCATTGTTATGAAGAGCCTCTAAAATTTCTTCATCCATAAATTCATCATCATCATAACAATCCTTCAAATTCAGTTGTGTAACTAGATAAATGCCCCCCACAAGCACTTGAATGGCATTCATTCAAATCTTTTTTGGCATCCTCATGTGTGAGGCACCTTTGTAAAATCATATCAACACCACGATGATAAATTTTATCACCAATGATCAGATAATATTTGGCTTGGTATCGAGTTCGTCATTGTTTAGAGTGAGAGGTGTTAGGCCTAAAATCTTGGGTCTGGAGATAGATCAGTATATCCCCATACCACGGATCACTTGATGATATCAAAAACAAAGACTCATCCACAAGTGATGCTTCTGATGTTAAATCGTTGGAGGACAAGGGAAGGTCGCAAAGTAGCTCTGCAAAGATGAGAGATTTCTTTGATTTGGATTTTATGAATTCCAAATCAAACGCCTGCAAAATGACTATCCATTTAGAATATTTTCCCCCCAACAATTGATGTGACAAGATGTATGTCATAGGGTTGCAATCTGATACAATGGTAGTTTTGCGAAGGAGAATATAATGTGGAAATATTTGTACAACTTGAATGGTTGCTAAAGCTACCTTTTCAACATATTAATATTTACTTTCTGTATCATTAACATTGTGACTTAAATAATATATAGGATCTTCAATTCCGTTATCTTCTTGCACTAAACCATACCGATGGTTGTATCTACAGTGGCGAGATATAGGTAAAGGTCTTTTTGATAGTTGGGGACATACATTAATGATGCTTTTATCAGGGAATCTTTGAGAGCATCAAAGGAAGCTTGCACAACCTGAATCCCAATGGAAGGGTACCCTTTTCTTCAAAACATGTGTATAACCTTTCACTAGCTCAGCATAATTTGGAATGAACCTCCTTAGAAAGTTTTCCTTTCCTTGAAGTCTCTGGATCTGTAACAAATTTGAAGGTGGAGGCATGTGAAGAATTGCCTGAACATTTATTGGATCGAGTCGAATTTCGTCTTTAGAAACCAAAAAACCAAGCATTCAACCAGAGCCGACACAAAACACACATTTGTGTGGATTGATTCTTATCTTGTAGTGTCAGCAGCACAAAAATATGGCTCTCAAATGTTGTGGATGATCAGTCTGTTTTCGCGAATGAGCAAGTAAATAATCAAAATATGCCTGAACTATGTGTTTGATGTCATGGAAAGCATAATTCATTGCCCTCTGAAACGTTGCCCCTACGTTATTCAAACTAAAAGGTAATTTACGATATGCGAATGTGCCCCACAAACATATAAATGCAGTTTTTCATTGGTCATGTGGGCAGATATTGATTTGATTGTAGCCAAAAAATCCATCCATGAATGAAAAGATTTCGCATCCGGCACATTCATCAATAATATGGTCAATAATGGGTGTAGGATAATTATCCTTCAGACATGCTTGATTTACATCCCTATAATCGATGCACACTCTTATCGTTCCTTGTCTTTTCATCACTGGAACAATATTTGATACCCAATCAGTGAGGAGTAAAGGGTAAATGAAGCCAGCACGCAAAAGTTTTTTAACCTTTGCTTTAATGGCATCAGCTTTCTTTGATGAACAGGTCGAAGCCATTGTCATACTGTTTTACATCAAGATACATCTTGCTCTCATGTTCAAGGATGCTTGAGTCAATGCCTCGCATTTCTTCATTAGACCATGCAAAGACATCTCTGAATTTGTGAAAAAGAGCAAAGTAATTTCTAGCTCTGATGGAGAACAAGATTTTCCAACGTGAATATTTTTTACAACATTGGGTTTGGTCGAAATATTTATGGAGATAGTTTCTTCAATGTTAGATAGATTTCACTCAAAATTGACTGTATTTACAGAATTCAATAAAACATCAATGGTTGAAGGGTGATTGAGTTCTTTTGAATAATCTTCATTGTCATCTCGAAGGTGGGAATGATGATGATAATCTTCCCACGGCGTCTCTCCTATCATCATTGATTGGATAATTCCTTCGTCTGTAGAATGTATATGAGACCAAGGATCAGAAGAGGTTCCATATTCTAAAGACCTATCTACCCAAACAATCATTGAGTGTGGATTTGGGTTCGCCACACAAACCCAATAGATTGATTGCTACAAAGATTCAATGGGGGTTGGCGGAAACACCTCGCGATGATCATCACTCTCAAAATAGTTGGAACTCTTCTTAAACTCAGATGATGTAGAAGAGATCATGTTGCAGGTTTCCACTATTGCCACTTCGGTGAAACTAGATGGTGACAGTAGGGTAAAGGTACCATCAAGGAAGGATCTTTTAGGAGACCTACTCCAACATTTTGAAGTGATTATGAATTTCCATGTATCAATGGAATGCTTCCAATGGCTTGTGAACTATTAGCAAAAAAGGCTAGTTGGTCGATGACTGTGATTCCACCTTTGAAGGGAAATGCAATTGTTCGAAAGTATGTGGACACAACAGAAACCATAGCATAAATGCAAGGCCTTCCCAATAAAATATTGTAATCAAGGAGTCTATCAATGACTTCGACTTCAATATCTACTATTTTTCCCCCTAGTTCTACTTGCAAGCTACTTAAAATCCCATATGGAGTGTATGTTCTTTCATCGAAATCTTTTAGTGTTGTTGGTGATCGTGACAAGGGTGGTGAACCAATAGTTTTCCAGCAACTCATTAACATGATACAGGTAGATGCCCCCTAATTAATAATGGTTCGATGAACATTTTTGTTGAGGGCTTTTAGTTGTATAAGGAAAGCGAGTTGTGTTGGTAACTGTGGTGTATATCTTGTATGATTAAAGACCATAAGATTGGAATCTGTAGGATCAATCCCACCTATCACTGATAACAAATCATACTTTTAGGAGGGACAATTTTGTAATACCTAAAGTGTTGAAATAGCAGAAGGCGATTGAGCCAGATCCTCCACTATATTATAATTTTGGGCTGCTCAAGCACGAGGATTAAATGTCGATTTGTGTACAACTCCCTTCGGTGGCTTAATTGTTAATTCAGGAATAATTGGTGGAATAACTTTTGGTGAAGTCGTGGTCGAAGTACTAGGTTGATTAGTAGCCTGGTTGTTCGATGATGATGGATTCCCATAGTCTTTATTCCATAGTCTTTATTCCTTGTCAATACCAAAACATCAGTTTGCTTATTTGCGATGGATAGTATAAGAACTTGGGATGTGGAAGCATTATCAGTGGCAACCATATGTGTTTCTGGTTTCAAAGACGGATCTGTCAGCACCGCTGAGGCATTCAAAGCCTTTAAAAGTTTAGAAACCTCAGATCGATGTGGACAATCTCTTGTGAAATGCTCGTCATTGCATATCAAACATGGATAACGAGGTTTCCTAGCCATAGTAGGGGTTTCATATGATTTTTCAAGAGTGGAATTATCCTGTTTCTTCTTATTATCTTTCCCCTTCTTATTGCCTCCTGATTGCTTTGGATTTTTACCCTTGTCAAATGAAACAACATTAATCTCAGAGGTAAGAGTGTTTTCAAATGAATTTTCATTTTGACTAAAAATAGCAAGAGCTTGACCAGATGGTCCACTTTCCATTTGTATGCTCGAGGAACCGATCACATCGTTGCCAGCATGAGGGTCCCTACTCGATTTTGGAGGGGGTGGAACAGTAAAAACTGGTGTAGTTGCATCAGGAATCTTGTCATAGAGTGTGCCTGATTGTGTATAAATTAGATCCAAATATTGGGCATGAACAATCACTTGCTCTTCTATGACAACTCCTCTTTTCGCCACATCCTCAGTGATAGATGGAAATAAGCACTTTATAAACCACTCAGCTAAAAGTTGATCTGGAACATACGTCTTTACCATTCAACGACGACGCCACCACTCATGAATATGATCAGATATGTGAATGGAGGTAGTCTATTTAAAGTTGGTAAGAAGTTCTATTCTAGTTTTGTATCTGATAGGTAACTGAAAGTGGGTTAGAAGGTAGTGGCAAGAATGGTAAAGTTATCAAAATAAGCTTTAGGTAATTCAATATACCATTTTGCAGCTGAACTAGTAAGCGTTCTCTGGAAAAGACGAAGTCTAATCGAATCATCATTCAAGGTGTTGGATGAACACCATAAATGAAAAGTCATTATGTGATTCGATGGGTCTTCTTCTGGATTTACATTGAACTTTGGAATGTCAAATGGCAATTTATGTGGAACCGTCGGCCACCAAGGGGCAT
The DNA here is from genome assembly GCA_000404065.3 of Pinus taeda. NCBI lineage: Eukaryota > Viridiplantae > Streptophyta > Pinopsida > Pinales > Pinaceae > Pinus > Pinus taeda. The sequence goes on along the minus strand of APFE030376567.1, from coordinate 26,086 downwards.
ATGGAATTGGATCATTAGTGAGTCGGTTCAAATCAAGTAATTCAAAAGTTGCTACAAATAGCAAATGTTGATTCAGGTTGGGTGGATACCCAAGATAAGATGGAATCGCTTGGGCAATAGGTCTTTTCATACCAGCATAGGGCATCTGTGCCTGGTAACCTTAATAAGGTTGTTTGACATAACCAGTATAGGGTGGTTGTTTATAACCAGTTTGGAAATGTGGTTGTCCTTAACTTGCAAAGCCTTGTTGCCTAGATCCTCGGTAGGCTTGATATTGACCAAATCCAGTTTGAGTTTGTGAACCAAGTCCAAACTGGGGTTAGGTTTGCTGGAATTGAGGTTGTTGATATTGCGACAACCACAGTTGTTGGACCATTTGCTGCTGTCTAGTATTGGAAGATTGACCAAGTTGCGAATTAACTGTACCAATGTGTGCCTAGGTCATTCTGGATAAAGGAACACTAACCTGAGTTTGTGGTTGAGCCCCAGAAACAAGCGACTATTGTATAAAAACCTGAGAAACTTGAGCCTTTTGCCTTGAAACTTGAGGTTGCGAGGAAGAAGGAACAGTTTGTGCCAGTTGAGATACAACAAGTTGTGCTTGTGATTGTAGCACAGTCTTAACAATAGGTGTAATGGGAATATTCAACAGAAGTTGGATTGGTTGTGTTGGATATACAACCCTTGGTTGATCTAGCAGTACTGGTAGCCAACCAATAGCTGTAATTCTAGTTTGACCTGAATACTATGGGAAACTCTCATATGGTTGTCCCTCAGAAAAAGGAGGAAACAGTGAGTAAGCATACTGCTCTCCATATGGTGGTAGTCCAGACTTTAAAGGATATATCGGTCTCTGATAACTGGCTTGCCCAAATTGATATTGATATACAGGATCAAATTGTTGAGTTTCCATGTGAGAAAAACCAGATGGGATTCCAGACGAGTAAATGGGAGTTGACCATGGTGTGGAAGCAACCGCTGAGTGGGTTCTAGCTAGTGATTGGTAACAAACTGGAACAGATGATGCACCATATAAATGTGACTCAAGTGTACCAGAGAAAATTGAAGGAGTAGCGGCAAAAGATTCTACCGCAGCTATATCAAATGATACGTTCCTAGATGTTGATGGTTGTTCAGACATGGTTAACTTATCCAAAAGCTGTCTGAATGATTCGACAGGAATTCGCGATGAAACAGGATTAAAGGAAGCAAACTCAGGAGTAGCAGGATACAAAGTAATCCCAGTTCCAAAATGAAACGGGGTGTCAGATGGGGGATCCTCTACTATCTCCTCTATAGTAATCAGACCAGGTGGAAGAGGTTGACCGTCAAGTCTGTAAAAGATTTCTGGAGTCGAAGAAGGTGTAGTTTCTACAGTGACAAATGCTGGAGGGGTGAAAAATTATAGATACTGAAATTCAAAGTCCAGATGTTTAGTTAAATGAACGACTGTCTCGAAGGGAGGTTCTTGAACAACTCCTGGTTCAAATGTAACCTCAATTTGAACTGGAATAGGTTCTGGACCAACTCTAGATAGAGTTGTTTCAGGTTCAGAAGTATTTATCGTTACACTAGGATTAGTTCGAATGTCCTCTGGTAACTGTGAAACTTCCTCTTTAAAGGTGGATGTACCAGAAATAACTGGAGTAACTGGAGTCTCTGATGATATTGAAACAAATTTTCCAAAAAAACCAGATGAACTAGACTCAGTTAAATGAGACCGCTTTGTCCGAATTGGTTTCGCTTCTGGAGGCAAAGACGGTTGACTCGCTAATCTTTGTGAACGATGGGGTTTTGATTGACTTTCTTCCATGATTGCGGATTACTTGATCAACTTAAAAATCAACTAAGGGAAAGTGATGTTATTTCATGGTTAATTTATTTTAATGACACTTGGACACAACTTTTCTTTTTTAGTTTTAAAGAGCCGAGAAAAAGCTAAAGATGACTCTAGTCGCCTTCGATTTTTAATGAGCCTAAAAGGACAAGTGCTTAGATGGACCTTTTCTTTTAGAGAGTCGAAAAGGAATGAAAGTGACTACTCTAGAGAATCTAGACAAAAATGTTTACCAGACCAATCGCAAAACTACAATATACACCTTGGTGATAAATTAAAGATAAATTACCAAGGAATTATGTATGGCAGTCAATCTTCCCGAATGTTGTGTTCAGTGCATTGTGATCGATAAGGCGGCAGACTTGATTTCCTATGGATAAAGGATTTACGCTTATTATGGTCTCCCAATATATATGTGATGGAACGGGGAGCACAAGTCCGTGCTAGCACTTGTCATATCAAAGAGGAGGAATCACCCAAACTTCAATGAAAATGATAGCCACTAGGTTTAACGACGCCGGAACACGTCTCTAGCGTAGACCTCTAAATGTTTTGAGTTAGATTCCAAAGCGTTGTTAAGTTCACTGAATTTCATTTTAAAGTTGATCTTTCTTAAAAGTTTTCCTTTGATGGTTCACCGTGAAATGTGATATGAAATTCCTAAAGATGCAATCTACAGTGATAAGCAATCTTTTCGTTTATTTGACCAATGAAAATCCTAACTACAAGGGATATAGCATAGAAGCGATTTTAAGCAAACAACAAAGGGCACACACTAATGCAACTTCCTTAAATCATATTTTTGCACACAAACCAAAAATGCCAAAATTCAAATGCATGTATTTGTTTTCAGCTCTCCTTAATGTGAATGATTCAAGGAAAACTAAATGCAACAATGACTCAAGATGTTTCACACAAAATGACAATTTTGACAGTTTTTCTTCAAAGAGAGAAAGGAAGACTCAAAACGACACTTTCAAAATTGAAGAAATATCTTTTCGACACTTTGAACGAAGTCAAATCAAATCAAATGCATCAAGAAAAGTTTAATCAATAAGCTATGAAGGAGGATTTGTGACATTTCACTTTTTCGATGAAAATTGAAGACTTTACGACACTTTTTCTATCGAAAGCGACAAATTAATTATTACTACTCTTCATAAGGGATTGCAAATGAAAAACAAACACACAAAAACATTCACCAAACCTAATCTAAATTGAGGCTGATATAAGCGATGTAATTTGGCTTCAGTGATGAGGTATTGTTCAAATTCAGCAAGCAACCAATCAGGAATGAAAACTAATCAAAAACCCTCATATCCTAGATGGGAAAATTGAGTTTCAATCATCCATCGCAGGTACTAGTGACAGAAAGTGCGATGCATAGCACTTTTCCCTTTCGGGAACTGAGATGCATCTCACTTTACAGTTCAAGATAGTGCGATGGTCTAGGGAGTGATTTATGAAAGTGTTTTGGCTCAAATTTGCAGTAGTTTTCAATGGATTAAGCTTGATTTTAATGAAAAATAATAAGAAAAGTGTGATGGAATGTCCTAAGAGGTTACTAAGCTACCAACAAGGGCTTTTTGATGCTTTTACAAATCAAATGCTCAAGATATAAACTAAACCAGAGATTGACTGAAGTAGCATTTATCTCCTACGCAATTGTAGAACAAAAGTGGTTTAAAAGCTTCCTAGCTAGTTTCATACTCTTTCTATAGTTTATATAATCCAACATAGAGAAATCAATAGAAAAAAACAATCATTGTTCCCCGGTGGAGTCACCAATTTGTTTATGGGAAAATTAGTGTCTTGTCAAATGACTAACCCTCTAGGTTTAGTAGCTAACCTAGAAACAATAGTTAAAGCAATTCAATATCTTTCTTATGAGTAACAGATAAGAAAGAGATTATGAAAGACCAACCTGTACCTTTCGCTTGAATCCTCACTTGATCTCCCTCTCCTTTGGCTGATCTCGTAACTCGTTCCTGTACTTAACACACTTGGAGAGTACCTTCACAGCTACAGAAAAAAATACCTGTCAAAGCATACTAATCCATCACAGCATAAAAATCATAGAATCAGAAATATGATAAACAAATGAATGCATTTATAGTTAACACAATCAACTGGGAAAAATCTTGAAGAAATTTATTGATATCAAGGAGAATTACAACCCATAAGAAGTATGATCTAGCACCATCCTCCCAGCTTTGAGCCTTATTCACCTCATGAATCCACAAGAACACACCAACAATGAAACAATCCTCTCACCTCAATACTAAAACTAGCAACACTTCCTTACAACTCAAAATAATTTAGCCTTCTGATCTCTTGGATGAGAGATCCTTTTATAGATGTTTGCAGGAGGTTGAGTCATCAATGGGGGTGATGAATGCCATTCTATTTTTACGAACTAATTCCATGAAAGAGGGGAATAAGAGGTGGTTTCCTAGTTCCCATAGTCATCCTTGGGCAAATTCAGGAAGGCAAGTAGCACAGGTTAAGTTTATAGAAGTTTCCATGAGCAACCAACTCTCAAACACTCCCAGAATTTTGTCCTACCTCACCCATCGCACCTACTAGAGGACCAAACTAATCTGTGATGCATCTCACTTTTACAATGTAGAACCTGAGATGCATCTCATCCTAACACAGGGCTTTCAACAATGATTCATTTTAGGCACTTTCTAGATGGTTTTTGAGCTAGAAATTTTGGGGAATGAGGCATTCAGATGACTTAGTTCTTTTAGGGCATAAAACAACTATTTTAGGGGTTGATGAACCCTAATACATTGACATGTAATTTTGGGTTTGATGTGCCCAAATATGTCTATAACAGTATGGCCTCATCAATGGGACATAGTGGCTAGAATCCCAAGCCCACCCAAAGAGGGTTGTGGCCAGTCGAGCTATGGAGAGTTTGGTTATAGTTGTGTTGTACATAGGGGAGGCTATCATTCCATGCGTGTGGATTCTTTTAGTTGTACATGTGTAGAATGTGTACAATTGTATTATTGACGACCTCTATCTGGGCATCAGTTTGGGGATGGAAATTTGTGGACTTAGTGTACTTGGTGTCGAGCATCAACCAGAGACTGGATGAAAATGACTAAGGAACCTGTTGTTTCAATTTGTGATGATAGACTGTGGGATCCCAAAGTGTACCCACACATGTTCAAAGAAGAGTGTAGTAGTGGCTTCTGCTATGATATTATTCTTGTAGACTGCCATAACAACCATCTTGAAGAATCTATCGACAACCACAAAAACAAAGTCATTTCCATGCTTATTAGAAGGAAGGCCGAACATGTAATCCATGGAGATGGATTCCAAAGTTCGAGTAGGGGTATGCAGTGAAATACAAAGGCCTTACTTCTTGATGGTTGGTTTGGAAATGGCACAAGAAGTGCAGGATCTAATGTACTTCCCAACATTCTATCAAAGATTCGGCCAATAGAAATACTTTTGTGGTACCGCCATCATTTTCTCAACCCCGAAATGCCCAATGGCCCGATTGTGGTGTGCTTTCCAAATCATCTTAGCATGCTCACTTTAAGGAACACAAAGGTGTCCTAGGTGGCATAACAGAGCATCCTGGAGGTGAAAATCTAGAACTTGCTGACCCTCCAAGGGCGTATGGTATGTGTGGCCAAATTATGGGTTGCTTTTGTAGAGAAGTGGCCAATGAGAAGTCTCATGCCAAGAAGAGTTGAGCATGGTGGTTGATGCCATGATCGGTGGTCGGTTGAGGCAGTGTGGAAAATTATTGGTGCTTCCCGTCTTGTATTTGATATTCAAATGGAACTGTTGTAGGTATGTGGACCACTTTTGATGGTGATCATTATGCAACGTCCCTTGCATCTGTATGAACTACAGGGGTTGGTGGTATATGTTGATGACCATTTCCTTCCCAAAAATGTAATGCTTCCATTGTCGGTAGTCCTCTAGAATGGAATACATCTCTTTTTCATAAGTGGGATACTTTTGGACTGTGTTTGAAAGTGTCTCACTGTCTTATTGTTGCACAAAAATTGTCTCTTTGACATTCTGCAATTAGTGTGGGTCTATCACCACTCATACCTTCCTCCTTTGCAAGTCTTAAACCTCAGTTCTTCATATCAAGCCTTGAAAATAAGAGAAAGACCTTAAAAATCTCTAAAACTCTGGTTCTGCACTTTCTCTTAGCATTACCTGTGGTACCACACCTATTGGTCATGTCCCCTACACACCTGACCGCTCTGTATCTATGTTATGGGTGTGAACCCCTGTAAAAGTTAAAAAGGAGCAAGTACATTCTTAAAAACGCACTTTGAGTCATTTTTGGAACCTTCTAGAGGGAATCTTGAGGTGGCAAGTTCTCTCCTTGAGGGTTCATGCATCCCATAGATTAAGGAGCTAACCCCTTGATGTTAGGAGCTTATCCCTTTGAAGGAGGAATCTATCCCTTCAATGGTGGACCTATAACCTCCTTCCTTTGCACTATAAAATGAAGCATTGGGCTGGGTACTTGGGAGGTTGAAAGCTGAATATTTTTTAGGGTAAATGCTCCTAGAACTTAGATTGAGCTTTTGAGAGGAGAGATTACACACCTTTTGATCTCATTTGGAAGAGCGTGAGGCTTGTCAAAGTAGAGGAGATTTCTGTTTGGACCCTAGGAAGAGCTTGTACAGCATCAAGGCACCAAAGGTTGTAAAGTTCTTCTATTAAAAATCAAGTTTATTTTTCTCAATAAGCTGTGTTTTATGGTTTATTTCATGGATTCCTTGATCACCATGATGAACATGATTTATTATATTAGCTATGCGGGTGTTATTGGATGTGTGCTTGTTTGTGATTGCAGGTTCTTAAAAGGAAACTCTTTCAGAACTGTTGGAGTGTGACTGCCACAAACTAGCGTTGGACTTAAGGTAGGGTCTAATACACATCTTTAGTTTTTATTAATGAATTGCAATATGTTTAGAGAAAGGTAGATTTTCTTGTCCTTCTTGTTGCTAGATATCCGTTGATACTAGGGTGATCGGTCTTATCCACAAGAACGATTTAGCCGACCAACAGTTATGCCATTGGATGCCCCTATTGCATAAGGACTGTCCCAATAGCATAGTCAAAGGCATCTCTCTCGATCTGAAATGGTTGTTGTAAGTCTAGTAATGTGAGCACTGGTGCAGAGAAAAGGCAATGTTTGAAATCTACAAATTCCTTCTATTGAGATTCATACCAAAAGAATTTTTCTTTCGCTCCTCCCTTGGTGACTTGACTCAAGGGGTAAGTGATATGAGTGAACCCCAACACGAACCTACCGTAGAAACTGGAAAGACCCAGAAAGTTGTAGAGCTCTGTCAGAGTGGTTGGGGCTAGCCAATCCCAAATGACTTGGATCTTGGTTGGATCCACATGCATCCCATGTTCATCAATAACGTATCCCAAATACTAAACCTCGGTCATGCCTAAAGTTAATTTCTCCAAATTGGCACACAACTTTGTTGTCGCAGTGTTTGGAGAACCTGTCGGATGTGGTGGAGGTGCTCTTCCCAACTCTAGATGAAGATCGTGATGTCATCCATGTATAACACTACAAATGAGTTGGTGAATGGTGGAAAGATGTCATCCAAGTTGCTGACAGAATTTCTGTAAAAGCCGTCGGATGCATTTTGCCAAAAAAGCATCATTTAGGACCTCAAAATGGCTTCGGAAGTTCAAGACCTGAAAAACTACCAAAAATAGTAAATTGTGTTACAATTAAGGAAAAAAAAATGGTGAGGGTCCAAGTGGAATAGGTGGGTGGCCACCAATATCCACCTGGATCATTAACTCAAATTTTCTAACAGAGACAAGAGAGTAGTGTTTGAAGGCTTCAAGACCACATTTAAAAGACATGAAAAAAGTAGTAGATGAGTAAAAATATGAATTTATGCATGGAAAAGAGTTGAAATTAACTCAAAGTTCAAAAAATAAAAATATCAGCTCAATTTCTATATGAGCATAATCAAGTTTCAAGAATGGTTTGTTAACAATGTGCAAAGGTTAATGTTTTTGTTACTATTGTGTATGGTGGTTTTTCTAGTGCTAATAGATTGCTTAAGGTGATTTGGTGGTGATTGAGGTATGTTACTAAGGAGGAAATTATTTGTAGTATGAAAGGAAGTGGCCTTCATGATTTGAGTTTGAAAATGGTGTGAAAGATGAATCGAGGAGGTCAAGCAAGTGGTATCTTACAAATTAGGCGTTGTCACTTTGTAAAGTGGTAACTTAAAAATTAGAGAGTAGTAGATTTCTTCTTGTTGTAGCCAAAGAAAATTATACATCAACTTGAATATTTCCTCTGAAAAAGTAACTGAAGAAGAATTGGAAGAATCTATGTGTGATATTTGTACATCTTGTGTTGATTCTTGTGAAGCTCATATGAATTGTTGTTGAAGTGTTTATTAGTGTCCCAATACTCTTTACTAGTGAAAGAAGTTTTAAAATTCACACAATATTGATTCACCCCCCTTCTTAATATTGTTCTAGTTTCTGACAATTGGTATCAGAAAAGCTAGGTTACTTCAGGATCTGTTTAACAACGGGAAGAAATATCAAGGACCAGGGAAAACTAGGAAGGAGGATACACCAATAAGGAATTGATGTTCAATGGAACAAACATATATTCAATCACTTGGTACTGATTTATGGGATGTAGTGGAAGAAGAATATCAAAAGCCCCAAACCTTGATTACTAGATATTAAAATATTTAATTTACATGTAATGCTAAATATATGAATGTCGTACTTACTAGCCTACTTGAATCATAACTAGTCAAGTTCATGGATTGCATTACTGCAAAATTTATTTGGGACAAGATGAGTAGCTTCTATGAAGGTGACAGCAAGGCAAAGCTAGCCAAACTTCAAATTTTTAGAATGCAATTTGAATCTTTAAATATGTATGATAATGAAGATATTTCCATGGGGACTTCACTCAATGAATCTATGATATATCATTTGCATTCGTGGCATACTTAACTATACCCTTAATTTGACTACATATTGGAAAATACCTCTAAAAATTACATTATTTAACCCCCTACCAATATGAATCGAATACACCTTCAAATTAAAAAAAACCCTACTTTTATTGGATATTGTAGGTATCCATTTTTTAATTAACATTTTTTAATACCTCTTTATATTTTTTTACTAACTTTCAGCTCCATTTTTTATACATGCCAATATAAAAACCCTTTATTCCATATTATATGCTCAATATATTATGCCATTTTTTCCACAATATATATTCCCTAATATGAACACACGTGGTATGGTATTTCTCCCCCATTCAAGCCCTTGTGGCTTTTTCTAAGTGCTTTCTTAGATATTTATGATGTTGTGAATACTATAAGAGGTCTTGATGAAGAGTTAAAAGAGTTAGTAATAGTTCAAAAGGTGCTGAGATCTCTCCTTGAGAGATTTAATCCCAAGGTTTCAGACATTGAGGAGATGACAAATGTGAAGGTTGTCACTTTGGACCAGCTACTTCGCACTCTTACTACCTATGAGATGAGAATTTCGAATGGTAAGTAAACAACAAAGGAGTCATTCTTCATGGAAAAGAAGAAGCCCAAGGAAGAACACAATGATTAATGTTATGAATCAAATGAAGAGGAAGCTATGTTAATGAGGAAGATCAAGAAAGGATCAGGCAAGTACAAAGGTAAGCTATCATTCAAGTGCTTTAACCATGATAATATAGGTCACTATTCTTCCAAGTGTCCAAAAAAGAAGAAGAAAAAATACAACCCTAGACAAAAGTTTAGAAAAATGAAAAAGGATAAAAATAAGGCTAAGAATAAATTTTTTTACACCCAAGATACCAACTCCTTTGAAATTAAAGGTAGTCAAATATTAGATGAGGATAGACTTTATCAAAGCTCAAATGAATTTGTGCTCATGGCCATAAACAATTTAGAAGTATAAGCTTTTGATTCTGATGCAGAAGAGGCTAAAGTTGAATTATAAGTGTTGGGAACTAGATAATCCAACACTCCCCATGTGTTTAGTGACATGACTTAACTTCCTCTCATGGATCTGTTAACTCTGGAAATGCATCTATTTACTAACATATGTGGGTTTTGGTGTAATAGAAATCCTGATTCCAACAAGTGGTATGAGAGGAAAAGGTCAGGAGTTCGAATCACACCCAGCTTGCGCTACGGGGGATATTGTTGGGCATTGGATAATCCAGAGCTCCTTGTGTGTTTTTTGAAATGGTTTAACCACTTCTTGTGGATCTGTTAGTCTCACGATGCATCCATTACTAACGCCTACAGGTTTTGTTGTAACAACAATCGTGATTCGAACAATAAGGAGAGGTTGTTAGGGCTCTTAAAGAGATTCACAGGATAAGAAAGAAAAATAAAACTCAAAAAGAATTGTTCATCAAGGAAATAATTGAAGCTATTTAACCTCTACTCCTACAAATTGAAGAAGGTAAAAGGATTCAAGAAACTCTAACTTAGCAGCTCAATGAGAAAAACCAAGCAAGTGAAAGGATTGAAGGAGAAACATTTCTTCTAAGGAAAGAGCTTGAAATAGTTTTAATGAGAAATTTGGGAGAGGGAATAAAAATTTGAATGATCTTATTGAAGCAAAAAGAGTCTCTAATAATAAACTAGGTCTTAGATTTGAGGCTAAGTCAATCTTAGTAGCTGATCTAAAGGGCAAGAAAATGATTACCTTTGCCCAAAAAACAAAATTTGGAGACAACACGGTAGCCATAATTGATGCAACACAATAGAAAAAGGATAAAGCGAGAACACCATCAAATTTTTAGCCAAATACAAATCAAGTGTTGCAAAATAGGAGGAATATGGCTTAGCAAAAGTCAAATAATGTAGTAGAGGAAAATCGAATTTCATAGAGAACAACTTAGCCAACAACATGATTTTATCCTAGGTATCAAGACATCTTTCATGGCTATTTTTTTACTCATAAAAACTATGCGAAAAAAACATTAAATTGTAGGGTGAATCTTACATTTAGATAGTTTAAGCCACTAAGGATAAATTATTAGCCAAATAATCAGTCTGTCAAGCAAAGCATGAGAAAAGGAATCCAAACATGTAGTTGACCAAGGTCAGGAACACCTTGATTTTACGATTGTTTATATGACCCATGGTAGTAGCTGATCTTATGGATTATTATTATTATTATTTAATTTTAAGATTATGACTAAACTAAATGTGATATATAAGAAATTTTGTTTGTGGTATAAGAAATCTACTTAAGGATAAGGAATTGACCCATAGTAAATCTAATTCAACTTCGATGGATAAAGTGCAGGTAAGTCCACGGTTATAGTGCCAAATAAAACAAAGTCCCGCACCTTTAATATAGAAGGGATAACTGCAGCCACACAAAACTTCAGTCACAGGATTGGTAAGGGGGTTTTGGATCGGTTTTCTTTGGTAGATTGGAGCAAGGAGAAGATATAGCGAAGATATAGCGGTGAAAGTGCTCTCAGTTGTCTCCAAACAAGGAGTCCAGGAGTTCCATAATGAGGTAAATTAGAATATAATATGGTTCGATTTTTGGACCCGATCTACTCTCATTTGTATTAACCAAAAATACAAATTACATATCGGTAGTAAAAGTTATGCGACATTTCACTTGATGATCAGGTTGAGCTTTTCTCTAGAGTCCATCATAAGAACTTGGTGTCATTGCTAGGATACTACATTGAATCAAGAGAACTTACGCTTGTCTACGAGCACATGTCTGGAGGGTCCTTAAAGGATCACCTATATGGTAAATATGTTGACCAGAGACATGTTAGATTAAGTTGGCGTATATCATATATGAAATAGCCAAAACATCGAAAATTTAATCTGCTAATTGGTGTATACTAATATTAAATAGCCGAAGTAATAAACTTATTTGCCCTTTATTTTTTCCTTCCCGGTCCTATTGCAGAACATTCTCAACTAAATTGGAAAACCAGGCTCTAAATAGCTTCAGATGCAGCTCAGGGTAACTCTTTTCCTTCTTAAGTAATTTCATTATAAATTTTGTCTGATATAAAAATTCGTTCTCATTGTTTATTAATAAATTTCTGATCTCATCCACCTATAATTTCTTTTTGAAGGACTGGAATACCTCCAAAGATAATTCACAGGGATATCAAGACGGCCAACATTCTTCTAGACAGGAATTTCATTGGAAAACTCGCGGATTTCGGCCTTTCAAGAATGACAATTGATGGGGAGGCTTCTTATGTTATTACTTCATTGAAAGGAACCTTAGGATACCTGGATCCAGCGTATTTGACACATACAACTTTTGCAATATTCCGAGTAATTACTTAATCATTTTTGTTTGAGTTTCTTAACTTATTTTTCAACGGGATGCTTTCACAGGAATTTTAGCACTCACATGTTGACGGAGAAGAGCGATGTATATAGTTTTGGAGTTGTTTTGCTGGAGATCATCTGCGGTAGGCGGCCCATAAATGTAAAATTACCTGGAGACCAACTGAACCTTATTCGATGGGTAAGCAATCCCATTGAATGCCACTGATTAAAATTCGCAACAACGTATTTAACATCAAATTCTGATTATGGTTTTTCTGGTAAATTTTCTTCTATACACCAACAATAATAATAATTATTGTATTAATTATAGGTGACATCGTGTGTGGAGATGGACGAAAATCCTGAAAAATGGAGGAAATCATAGACAAGAGGTTGGGTAGAAATTACAACATCAACTCCATCACTGGCGTTGCCAAATTAGCCATCCGGTGTGTTCAGCCGGAACCATCCTCTAGGCCGAGCGTAAATGAGGTAGTGGCAAAGCTGCGTAGATGAGGTAGTGCCAAAGCTCAAAGAGGCTATCAAACTCGAGAAGGATAAGGATTCCCTAATTTCGGAAATTGATATTGAATACGAAAATTTAGGTGCGACCTCGGCCTGTTTATATGGACTCTGCTGAAAGCAGCTCAAAAATATCTAAACAACGATGACCATATGTTCACGACATTGATATCAATATAGTAATGAAATGATATTTTAAGGTTTATGAGATTAAAAATTGTTTATAGGATTATTATTTTTTGTTTTTTTAATTGTTTTTATTTTTTGTAATTTAGTTTTTTTCTTATTCAAAGTGATTATGAGGTGACTTAATTTTTTACTGATTTTTCTGAAAACACAATTTCAAAAAACCAATATTAACATATTCCCATAATGTTTTCAAAATAAACTAAAACTATATAAAAAGTGACATCAAAATAGGTCCACCTCTAATATCTTTGAAGACATTACATTCTAAAATAAACTAAATCGATATGGGAAGTGACATCAAAATAGGGCAGCCAAAAAGACTGTTTTGAGAGTTGTTCACATATAAAATAGATCTGTAAATATTTCAATTGGTATTTCGGTAAAACCGCATCAACTTGTTATCCTTTATAAGTCCATTTCGTCTTTAATCAATTGTGTTAATTAAGTCGTAAAGCGTTTCCTTTTGAAATGAACTCTCCTCTGATCTTGGCTGTCACTATTATACACCATCAGATTAAGTGTTAGATGATTAAAATGTTACCATCCATTGATCTCATAACCGAATCCTCCTTACCGGACAGTGCTGGCAGACGTAGGGACTGGTATGCTTGTAACGTTGAACAACATGCCTCTCTTGAAAGGAGAAACATGTCATAGCCATGGTGGCCATCGCAATCGCCATCGCCATCCCATCACCATGGCGTTTGCAATGAAGAAAATGGTGATCACCATCACCACCACGGAGAACACCACCATCACCATAATCATAATTTTGGACACCATCGCCATCATAACAGTGACTGTCATGACAGGCGTGGTTGTGGGCATGACAGAAATAGTGTAGCTGATTTGTCGCCATCACACGAGGCCAGCAATACCTGCGATGTTGTGAAATGCAGTGCATGCACTTCCCATCCTTCCCTTTACAGCGGTTGTGCCTGCCTGAAGCCGCAGACGAATCGCTACTGTCAAAATTCTTCTCATCTGCATTTTGAAAATTGTGTATAAAAAATAACGCTGAATGGAAGCAATAAAATGATTAATTCTCATGATCAACATTTAACCCAATCTCAGTCAACTGATGGGCAACAGGAGACTGTTGTTGTGAATGAACAATAAACAGATCTTGTGGGATTAGCCCAAAGAGACATCTGATACAATTAAATCGCTCAGTACCTAAGTTCCGAAACTGAAAAATTTGGGATTTTAGTTCATAGGTAGCCTTCCATAAATCCATTGGTTCGAGAGAAAAGATTCCCTCTCGATTCTTGTTAAATATTGTATGTATTTCTCTATTTGATAGGTCATCTTCGAGCAATTCACTCTTTCACACAGGAAACTTACCACTCCACTCGATGGATTGATCTGGTCAAATTGGGTAACCTTCCAAATATTCCTTACCCTCAGTTGATTTTGTAACTGAATCCTTACCCGACTCCTTACCCTCCGTTGATCTCATAATTGAATCCTTACCCTCGCTTGATCTCATAACCCACTAATATATCCACTGACTCCTGTTAGAGTCATGTGTTAAAGGCGCATATTATATTGTGTGGCGTATGTGTGTGCTATGCTTTTGCATTTGTATGTATGTTTGGTGATGTGTTTTCTGTTGAATCTATGAGAGACAAGATGAGATCAGGGTGAATTATTATGAAAGTGAAGACAGAGTTGCCGCCGTGCTTCTCCAAAATTATTCACCTCACGGATCGTCTGACTAGGAATCGAACTTACAAGGAGTTACAAGGTAATGGCAGTGGCCAAAAGTCCTTTAAATTTCTGTAGGATCAGGGTATAAGTCCATAAAATTTGCATAGATCTTTCTTCACTAGATATATTGCAACCTATAATTTAATTTTCAAATTGTTTTCGTGATTTTGAAAGACATCTTTCTTTCTTTCTTTCTCAGGTTTTACTTCAAACTTCGGTGATTTCTGTGATTTGTCCTTAAATTAAATAACTGAAGGCATAATGAAATCTTTCCTCTTTCTGTGACTTAATCTTAAATTAAGTAATAGATGCTTAAAGAAACCATCTCTCTGGTTTTTCATGAAACTATTGCCCAGTGTTCCTTGTTAATTTCTCTGGTTTTATTACAAATTATTCCCACCCTCTGCAATTTACCTATGAATCAATCTGGTTTTACTACAAACTATTGGTCCTTGTGTGATTTATTTGGGCCTTGGGTGATTTATTTGTATTTATTTAATTAAGTAAAGGTTCAAAGAAATCTGCAGTCTCTTGGAGTGAGTTTTGTGATTTGTCCATAAGTTAAAATTTAACTTGCTCACTGCTTGAATGATGTTAATTATGTAGGTTTATTGCAAGATTTTGGTTCATTTGCACATTTTCAATGTGATTTATCTGCGCAAGACATACGATAATCTTAAAAGGATCTTTATCTTGGAATTTATAGCAAATTTCTTGAGTTTTAGCTGCAATTTTCAGCTTGATTTTCTCTAGCGTTAAGAAAGCTTTGCTCACCTTGATTTTCTCTCGCGTTAAGAAAACTTTGCTTGTTGCATTACTTATGTCTTCTATTGGAGCTTAGAGAATTCCGAATTCGGTGGGAAAACATCGTGTCAAAAGCATAGTGCTTCCATTTTAATGTGAGATATGTTGGCTATTTCATTTTATTAAAGGAAATATTTCTTTCATTTTCATTTTAATGTGAAGATGTGTAAGCCTATTTCATTTTGTTGAATAAATATTGCACTCTTAGGATCTCTCCATTTCTTTATCTCCTACCACAAGCGCTCTGTCTCTCTTGTGTTAGTTATGTGTTAAAAGGCACCCTGTGTTGTAATTTGTGTGCGTTTTGTGTTCTTTCTTGGGACAGAGTTGTGTGTTAAAAGGTGCCATGTATATTGTGTGTTAATTTGTGTGCGCCCTGTGCTCTATATACTATGTGGGGTCTGTGTGTGGAATGTTTTCACATCTGTGTGTATGATCTGTTTTCTTTTGTATCTATGATAATTGAGAAAAGAGACTATATCAGGGTGTGTTGTTATGAAAGTGAGGATTTTAACTATTTTTTACCTCACCTCCTGGTTTCTTTGCAATCATTTGTACGTACTAGGCATCATCAAACTTACCAGGTACTCGCAGTGGCAAATATTCCTTTGAATTTCTCTAAAACGTAGGATCAAGGCATAAATCTTTGTTTGGTAGATTTGGGGATTTCTGTGAATTATTATCCTGATAAAATTTTCATAGATCTTTGTTGGGTAGATTTGGCGATTTCATAAATAACTGAAAGCTTAATGTAATATTTTCTCTCTCGTTTGTGTTATACAATTTATTTCTGTGATTTAATCTTAAATTAAATAACTGGTGCTTAAGGAAACCATTCTCTCTCTCTCTGGTTTTGCAGGAAACTATTCTGCGTTTTATCTGCTGTAAATAAAAAATGATGCTTAAAGAGACGATTTTCTATGATTTTGCTACAAATTATTGCCAAAACCTACAATTTAACCTGTAAATCAAATAAGTAAGGGCCTAATAGATTATCTTTTTCTGGTTTTACTACAATCTATTAAGCCTTGTCCAATTTATCAATGAAATTTGCAAACTCTTGCAAGGAGTTTTGTGATTTGTCCGTAAATTAGATCATTTAGATTTACTGCAAAATATTGGTTCATTTGCACATTTTCATTGTGATTTACCTACGAAGGAGATATTGTCATCTTAAAAGGATTTTTATCTTGGATTGTTACATGTTCTCCCTGTAATTTATTCTTAAAATTATATAAATGAAACTTTTATTTGAAACTTTTACTATTTAAATTGTGATTTATTTGTAAATCCCTCATCTAAACCTCAATGAAACTTTTATTTGATATCCATAAAGTGCTTTCTCTGAATTTTTTCCGTGATTGGATCTCACCTTAAGAAAACTTTGCTCGCTACGTAGACGCGAAATTGTTAAGAGAATGACTAATTCGGCAGGTAATTAGTGTCGTAAACCTATTTTAGTGTGTGACAAAAATATCACTTTCATTTTAATGTGAGATATATGTAAAACTATTTCATGAATGATCCTCAGAATCTAGAAAAAGTTATTGTTTGTGTATAACTGGTTTCTATCTTAATTTTTTTATAACTTCTTATTTTTCTTAATGAGCATGAAACATTTTAGGGTTCTATATTTTTGAGGTGATGATCTTACAGAGGTGATGTATTTTCTGTTCTGTGCGTGAAAAGAGATACGATCACGGCATAGGATGGAATTTATTTAATGTGCTTTGCAAATCAATCCCTCTCAGGATGCCCCCTGTATATGCTATGTGCCGAAATGTCAAACTATTTTCTCCTGCCTTGTTCTCTCCCCCACAAACATAGAAGGATTAACTTAAATATAAGTGAAGGCTTCAAAACTTTCCTCTTTTGTTTCTAAAGTAATCGTTCTCTTCTCTCCGGTTTTGCTGCAAACTATTGCCAGGTTCTGCACTTTACATGTAAATTTTCTTAGCCAGACCCTCTAAAATTTTCTTTCTTTCTCTTGTCTTAGTGCAAACTATTTCTATTTCATCATTGTGTGAGTTATCTATATTTTATTAAATAACTAAAGAATCAAGGAAATCTCATCACTCTTCTTTTCTTTCATTGCAAAGAATCTTGTGATATATTGGTAAATTAATGCGCTTAAAGCTTTAAAAAAATCAAGGAAATCCCATCACTCTTCTCGCAAAGAATCTTGTGATTTATTGGTAAATTAACTCGCTTAATTTATTGCAAAATATTGGTTAATTTTCTCATTTTTCTGTATTATTTACCCATAAAGAGCATACTCTAACCTTAAAAATGATAGTTATTTTGTATGATTTTTACCCAACCTTAAAAATGATAGTTATTTGGTATGACTTTTACCCATAAAGAGTATACTCTAACCTTAAAAACGATAGTTATTCTTTATGATTTACTAATAAAGAGCATACTCTAACCTTAAAAATGATAGTTATTCTTGAAATATTTTGCAAATTAGTGTTTCATTTGCAAATTTTCTATATAATTTATAGGTAAATTACCTAAATAAAAATGAAGAGACTTTGTTTTTTGTTTTTTGTTTTTTTTAAACCACTCATCAAAACCTTCAAGAAATATTTGTTATCTATATTTACTGCAACTTAGTGCTTTGGTTGAATTTTAGTTGTGATTTCCTCTTAGCTCAGAGAAATTGTGTTGATTGGCAAAGAAACCTTTGTCATCCATATTTACTGCAAATTAGTGGTTTGGTTGACATTGTTATCCATATTTACAGCAAATTAGTGGTTTGTTGAATTTTCGCTGCGATTTTCTATCTGCTCACAGAAATTGTGTTGTTCGGCCATAAATGAGTTTCTTGCACTGATTTCATTATGTAAAAAAATATTCCATCCATCTAGAACTTGCTTTTATATATTAGTTATACATCTAAGACTTGCTTTCATATATTGGTTATACATGTAAAACAATAGTGTTTCCATTTTAGTTTGAGTTCTATTTTGGATCCTGGTGTATTGTTTATTGATCAATTTACTTATAAGTTTTTAGGATTCTTTAATGGCCATATTTTTTATAAATTTGTTTTAGGATTTTACAATTTTGACATCAAGATGTTTTCAGTGAAGTTATAAATTTGCTTTTATAGTAATTTACGCATTTCCTTTTAAGAAGGTGTCTTATTACTTAAATCAAAATCGCTATAGGATGAATGTTTGAATGAGATTTTTACAACTTCATGAAAAAAATATTAATAATAAAGTCTTATTCTATTAATCAAAATATTTATAGTGGACTTGCAATTTATAATAATAAATTCTTATGCTATTAATCAAAATATTTATGGTTAAAGTATTAAATATACTCTAATCAAATGCAACATACCTAAATTGTCTATTCAAAAGTCAAAAGCAGAGGAAGTTCTTCTAATTTTGTTGATATTTGCATACAATGTTTTTAATAATATAATTCAATAACATATAATATTATACAGCTAAAATTTGATTCTATATTTTTAATTAAATAAAAATCATTGATTATTTATGTTTATATAAGCTAGCATACCTGGAAAGCTTGAGGAGGGGATACAAAACATAATGCAAAGTGTAATAAAATAATTTCCTTTTTTCTTAAATTTATATAATTGATCGTACTATTATTATTCATTTTATTTTGTGTGTGTGTGTGTGTTTTTTAAGTTCATATATTACATGGACATAATATTTCCTTTATAGTTATGTACTTCCTCTTAAGCCTAAATAAAACATAGCAATCAAATGATATCATGGTTAGTTAAAATAAGTAAATTCTTTTTTCTCATACAAAATTCTTGTTTGACATGTTTAAATGATGAAGCTAAGGAAACTCTATTTCTACATGTCTAAAAAATGGGGAAAATGAAAATCCATCTATTTTTCTAATTAATGGTCAAGTATTGAAAACATATCCATGGTGAAGAATATTACATTCATTTGTATGACAAGGTAGCATCAATATATCAACAATGAAGAATATTTCATGACATGTAGCATAAATAAAGATGATAACACTCAACCACATGTCAAGTATGTTTAGTCACAATTGTAATTAGACAATGCATGCATGTTGAAGGGAGGTGGGAAACATGGTTGCCTGAAAAATAAAATTAACTAATAAATATATTGAACTGAATAAAATTTGAGTCTAGCCTAAACTTTGTTTCTCTCATAATGATGTTGTGCCTTGATTATATAAAGACAACTTTCTATCATTGAAATTTTGTTTCAACTTGAGTACCTAATTATATTTGCTATGAAAAAACCCATGAAATAAATAAAATGAAAATCCTATCAATGACATAATAGAATTTAATATCACAAGGGCCTTATTGCATCTTTGAAATCATGAATGACTTAATAGAATTTAATATCAAAAGGACCAAATCGCATATTTGAAATCATGAAATTAGGATAATATTATTTCCAGGTTTATTAATTTCCTCTTATGTTTTGGATTAATTATGCAGAAATACTTTAAGGCATTTTTTTGTTAGTTGTTGTTATGGAAATTTTGTTCTTGAAGCTTTAATAGCTTAGGCATAAAATTATATTCAAGATAAAAATAGAATGAAAACTTATGAAAAGAAAAATCAGTGCATGATGGTGAATTCATATATCTTACAAGAAAAAAAATGTTATCATTAATCTTGTTAGAGGTAAAGACATTTTGTTTGTTCAATATTATCTATTCACTAAAAATGGCGAGGAGAATAATATTGCAATGACTTCCAAGGAAGTGATGGAAATGTGATACCCTCAATGAAAATAAACTTTCTTCTTACAGTATTGTGAGAGCATTGACCAAGTTAATGTTATATGCCGACTACAAAAGCAATTTGTTAGGCTTGAATTGAAAAAGAAGTGGGGAAGAGTTAAATTTTATGGCATCTCCCACATCATCAAACAACAATTGGTTTCCCTTATACCCATTTCAGATAACAGTAGTGGAAGTTCACAATTGCCAAAGTTTTCACCTCACAATTATTCTGAAGCTTCTTACTCTAGGTTATTCAATTTCACATCCTCCTAAAGGAAATCAAGCATGGATAGAAATATGTGATCTGCAAGTAATTGAAATTAAAATGAATTATCTGAATGTGAATATATGTATTAGGCATTTAGAATGGAATTACTTTCATTGTGGAGAAAAAGTACATTGTTTAGGTATCAATGAGGAGGGTATTTTCACTGTGGTACGATGAGTAGCAATGCACACAAATTTTTGATACGGATATTGGCTGAGTGTGTGTATAATCATATGTTATGTGAAATTTCATTATGTTTGATTTTTGTTAAAAAAATTACACATCTTTCAAAGACTATTAGTTCCATTGAACCATTATAATGATTTTAAGACTCATTTGTTATGTAGATTCATTTTAACTTTTGATACAAATTATTTATTTCTTTATTTTAGGTGTAAAATTTATTATAATTTAGTGTCCAATTAATGCTAAGGATCATTATTGTTTGCTATCATATATCAATATTACCTAACTCATTATTTTTTTTTAAGAAAAATCACACCTCTCGAAAGAACCCATTAGTGGCCCATAAAATGTAGATTTTTACTCCTGCTAAAGGCCTCTTCGAGACTCTCTATAATTAAATTAAATAATAACTGAGGGCTTCAAAAAGTTCCTCTTTCGTTTCTAAGGAAATCATTCTCCCCAGTTTTAGGTTTCGTATTTTACTTGTAAATTAAATAACTAGAGGCATAGTAAAATTTTCTTTATCTTGTCTTAGGGCAAACTAATGCTGCTATATTTTATTAAATCCTTAAAGGTTCAAGGAAATATTTCCATTGCAAAGAATTTTGTGATTTATTGGTAAATTAACATTAACTCATTTAAATTTTCAAAAAAGATTTTGATTATATAGGTTTATTGTAAAATAATGATTAATTTACACAATTTTTTTCCAGTAGCTAAAAGACATATTTTAATCTTAAAAGCTATATGTTCTTGAGATTTTTTACAAGTTACTGTTTATTTTCAAATTTTCCATATAATTTATAAGTAAACTACCTAAATAAAAATGAAGAGGAATCTTTATTTTTTTATTTGGGATTTATATTTGTAAGTCACTCATGAAAGCTTGAAGAAATATGTGTTATCTATATTTACTACAAGTTAGTGCTTTGTTTGAATTTTTGTTGTGATTTGCTCTAAATTCAGAGAAATTTTGTTGTTTGGTGAGGTAGTTGCATTTCTTAGATGTTCTACTAGATCTTTATGGCAATAACTTAAATAGAGTGTCTAATTCAATGAAAAATGATTTTCTTGCACTTATTTCATTTAGTTAAAGAATACTTCTTAAATGCGGCTTCATAATTTTGTAGCTTATTGTTTTATTGGTCAAATTTTTATAAGTTTCTAGGATTCTACATTTCTAAGGTCAATCTTTTGAAGCTTTGGGCAAATTTGTTAATTTTCTTGTATAGCAAATTACTTGGTTCCTATTTAAGAAGATGTCTTACTAATTAAATCAAAATAGCTATAGAAATAATATTTCAATGAGATCCTTGCAACTTAAGCAAAAAGATAAAATCTTTTAATAAGGTCCTATGCTACTAAGAAAAATATCCAAGGTGCACTTGCAAGTTATAGTTTGATTTAGCTGCATTACTTTGTATATTGTCGTCATAGTGTTGATAATGTTCAACTATTTCAATTGTAAACTTTGATCTATTGAAATTTGAGAAATAAATAATCAAATATACTCTAAGCAATGAAACATGCCCAAATTGTCTACTCAAAAGCAAAATAAATTATTCCAATTTTATTAATATTTCCTTGCAAATTATTTTAATAGTATAATTGAATAACATATAGTATTATACTTGTTGAATTTAATTTAATTTTTTAATTGAATAAAGTTAACTCATTATTTATGTTTATATAAACTAGCATATCTCGCGAGGAGGGAACGCCAAACATAATGCAAAGTGTATATGTTATAAAAGATTTTTTTATGAAATTTATAATTGTGCTAATATTATTCATTTTTTTTTTATGTTTTTTTTTAAGTCCATATATTCCATGGACATAATATTTCCTTTATAGCTATGTACTTCTTCTTAATCCTACATAAAATAGTAATCAAATGATTCCATAGTTAGTGAAAAGAAGTAAAAAAAAATTATTAAAAAAATTCATGGTTGACATGTTTAAATGATCAAAGCCAAGGAATCCCTACTTCAACATGTCTACAAAATGTGAAAAATGAAAATCCATGTATTTGGCTAATTTAAGGTCAAGTATTGAAGAAAAATAACTTGCCTTTCATTTAAATAAAATTCATATTGATGTTCAATATGGCATGGTGAGACGATTTGTTGATCTTACAGGACCGCTTTGATTTTCTATAGACTGCAGCTCTTCCAAACCCCCTGCAAATAAACCCTAGCCACAACGCACCATGACTACCCTCGGGGGGGGATTGACCCCCAGCCTTCGGCCCCTTCGTATTTGGTAGCTTCCCTCATACGCCCGCCGTTACCCCATGAGGCTCTCGATCCAGGGACAAAGGCAACGCTTCGGAGGCAAACCACATTCCAAAAGCCAATGGATCTTCGACAGAGGGAAGCGTCCCCAGCCAAAACGGGACAACAGGCCCCTCCCCTTGCAAACCGCTATCGAAGGAAACACCATCATTAATCATTGAAGACCCCTGGATCGAAGAATACAAAGATCACATGTGCAAACATGCCCTAGTCTGTTGTTTCATGGGAGGGCGACTCAATGAAAAAGCTCTCTACTGGTGGATAAACCAAAAATGGAAGCCAAAGGGAACTATGAACTTCAGTTAGGGGCAAGAAATTTCTTCACGGTCATCTTCGCTCACAGGGAAGACAGAGATCACACTTTTGAAGGAGGCCCATACTTCTACAATTCGACAGGACTCTACATGACGTACTGGAAGCCCAACTTTGCTCCAGAACAGGAAGATTTCAAAAAAGTTCCAGTTTGGCTCAAACTCTGCTCATTGCCCATGGATTATTGGAATAAGCGAATCCTGGAAGCCATCGGGAATCAGTTGGGCGTCTTCGTCAAAACTTCAACTCTCACATCTCAAGGTAAATATAGTGCCTATGCTAGAATCTGCATGTATATGGATGTCTCAGGACCCCTCCCAGGTTATATTGATCTAATCTACAAAGGAATTCATTGGAAGTAGTCTATCGACTATGAAAACATCCCTTTTAGATGCCGGAAATGCTGACAACATGGACATCTTAGTCATGGGTGCCCCCTGAATCAACCCCCACCTCAACCCCAAGCGGACAAAGTGGATAACCCGCCCCTAGATTTCATCCCTGTTTCCAGGAAAACAAAATGCAGAAAGGCAAAAATCCTCTGAAACACTCCTCCAACCCGACACCAACCCAATCGAATAGCTTTGAAGTACTGGGCAACATTGATCCAAACGAGAACCCTCTGGAATCCCCCGCCCCCCCAACTCAAGATCCACCCAGGCAGTCTCAATCATCAAGCCCTTCAATCATCTCCACCCCAAACCTTGACCAAACCCAAGCCAAGACACAGCTTCAAATCCCACAGCCCAACCCCAGTCACATCGATGCAAACCTTGTCCCTTTGCATGCCCCTCCCCGCATAGAAACTCATCCAGACTGGCCGCCCTCTACTGCTCCTACCAATCCCCTGGAAGAAATCCTAGGTGACCTTGATCTCCATGAGGTCAACAAGAAATGGTCCAAACAGGGAGTGAATGCCATTCCCCAGGAACACTTGGAGAAAATCGAAATGACATACCTGCAGTTAGAATATCTCAACCAAAATGCAGCCAAAAAACAATGGGGAAACAGCAGCCAAACAGGCCTCCAAGCTAACCTGGACCTGGACCAATCAAGTCGAAAGGTACAGGAAGAAAAAGGGGAAGAAAATTGACAAAACAACAAATACAGGAACTTAGAAGGCGCCTAATCAATGAAGGAAAAATTAGGGCTCTGGTCCTATCCACACCTAAGGTTACTCAATGAAGATCACAACCTGGAATATCAGAGGGTTAAATGGCACCTCCAAAAGACAAATCCTCAAAAACTGTCTTTTCATGCAATCTCGAGACCTTGTCTTACTACAAGAATCCAAATGCTCCTCTAAAGGCATAGAGATGCTTAAGAAACTCTTTGCAAAAGGCTATCAATGCATAAGCACAAAAGCCATTGGGCAAGCATGAGGGCTTTTAATGTTTTGGAACAAAACAAGTTTTTCATGCATAATGCTCTGTCCACTAAGCATTTGCTGTCAGTCATATTCAACATGCCAGACTCAAAGCAAACAATATGCATTACCAATGTGTATGGACCTCAGGGAATTCAGGAGAAGTTCAAGATGCTGGAAGACTTGAACGAAATCCAACAACACCATGGAGCTAACCATTGGATCCTAGGTGGTGATTTCAATATGATCACCACCCTAGCGGAGAAGAAAGGAGGCTTAAGAAGACTGGATAAAAATGTGGAAGCTTTCAAAACCTTCATAGCTGCATCTAAACACATTGATGTTCCCACAGTCAATGGTCTACACACTTGGAACAATAAGCAAGGGGGAAATAGGCAAGTCACATCGAGGCTTGATAGGTTCCTCATCTCATAATCCATCATGCTCCAGAATCTAGACATGGAAGCCAACATTCTACCTATTGGGGGATCATATCACTAGCTAGTGTAGATGCACTTCACCAATATGGACAAGACTCAAAACATGCCTTTTAGGTTCGAAGGCATCTGGATAGATCATCGAACCTTCATGAAAAATCTACAAAGCTGGTGGACTCAAACCACTATAGAGAGCGATAACATCATGTACATCTTCCAGCAAAAGCTCAAGATCATCAAGGCCAAGCTCAAATGCTAGAACAAGAACACTTTTGGTAATTTTTTTCAAGCCAAAAAAGAGCTCGAGGAAAAAATGGCGAGCCTCCAACAAACAATGATCAAGGAAGGGCCTAATGAGGAAAGGTTAGCTCAGGAATCAAACCTTCAAAAGCAATGGGAAGATAGGCTAAGACAAGAAGAGATGCTCTGGAAACAAAAATCAAGGGTGCAATGGCTAAAACATGGGGAACGCAACACAAGCTTCTTCCATAAATCAACCATTCAGGACAGAGCCAACAACCGTATTCTATCCCTTACAAAAGTTGATGGTGCTAAGGTATTTAATAGAGAGCAAATAGGATCTGAACTAAACTCATACTTCAGGTCACTTCTCACTAAGCCCAATCATGATAGAACCCAAGCTATCAACAAAGTCATTGGTGCTATTCCCCCCTTAGTTACAGAGGAGCAAAACTCCCTTCTATTAAGGGATTTCACTGAGCAAGAGATTGAAGAAGTCATCTTCACCATGGCCACTGACAAAGCCCCTGGACCAGACGACTTTACAATTGAATTCTTCAAAGCTTGATGGCACATTATCAAAGCCGACCTCTTCAATCTGGTTATGAACTTTCATAGAACCAAGCGAGTGCTGCCAACCATTAATGCTACCTTGCTCACCCTATTTCCCAAATCTAATCAGGTTGACTCCCCCGACAAATTCAGACCCATAGCCCTCTGCAACGTCATCTATAAAATCCTCTCAAAATTGATGGCCAACAGACTCAAGCCTATCCTTCCCTCAATCATTTCTTAAGAACGGTCTGGATATGTTGAAGGTAGACAGATAACC
>APFE030376563.1:0-11024 GCA_000404065.3 Pinus taeda | reverse complement strand
TCGGACATGTTGCGGATTCTAAATATGTGTGTGGCCAAACTATAAAGAGTCTTGTGACACTTCAGCATTTGGATAACCTTATGTCTGTCTTCCTTATGTTGGTTACATCCTTTGATCAATGAAGTTCCAATGGAAAATATGATCCATCCATAAGGAGAGTTTTGGTCCATACATGAATCCATGTTTAGTCTAGAAACCTCATGCCTATACTTTGTTTTTCTGTTTTGGTTTCCTGAAGCTTATCCAACTAATAGAAATGGAGAAGGAGAAAAATCTAAACGAGCAAACCTAAATCATAGGTCTTTATATGCTTCTCTGAAGGAACAACCTCTTCTGCTCTCAATAAGTCAGTATCCCTCTTCCACCCCAAAATAAATAAGTGTCGATGCACATTTATCTTTAAATAAATAAATAAAGGAGAAAAAAGAGTAAGACTTCTTGCACAAAGAAGTTACACAAACAATTCCGCTGGGGTACTGTCTAGGCTCACTAGAAATAGAGCAATGTTTGTGTTCCTATATGACTCTGTCTGGGTACTATCTAGGTTTGCTGGTAGTGGAGCAACCCCGGAGATGAAAAATTATACTCTGGAAATCTTAAGCTTGCTAACTACACTACCCTTCCCAACTCAAAACTTTGTGATTATGTTGAATCTTATGTTGTGTTCAAGCGAGAAGGTATAGAGGGAAACATGTCTATTTTTGGGGTAAGTGGGAAGCCCAAAGTAATCTACGCGATGAATCAATACTCCCCAGAGAACTAAGGCCTTGCATGAAATATTTAACCAAAAAAGAGAAGTTGGAGTTCTACCAGTGTGCTGCGAAGTGTTGTAGCAGCTACGATACCCTCTAAATGTTTCTCCTATTCTTAATTTCAGAGCCTTCCTTGGTCCTATACATTGTTGTCGCAAACAATAAGACTCATTTCATGTATCTTTTTGGAGTATTTTGGGTCCGTTTGTTACATAGGAAAATGTCATCTTTTCGTATGTGGATTGTCACATCAATTGTAAAAGCACATTCAGGTGGTTCCAAGGGTCCATATTCATGTTTATGAGTAGGCCTAACCATATAAACACTTGTCGTACTCATTCCCAAAGTTTTGAGCACTGTCAGACAAGTTGCATCACGGTCATTGTAAAGTGTAGTTGTTCCTTTGGCTAGTTATTTGAGGAGAAAGGAGTGGCTCCAATGTTCCACTATTGGAGCTAGCGATGTACATTGTAAACATGTGTCTTGGAAATTTTACTTAATGACATAAGCCTTCAAAGATAACATGTTCTTCATGCATGGATTATGAATATTTGTAAGACTATTCTGCAGATGTTTTTACTTCATATTTTCTTTCACATATGCTAAGATAATTGAACTATTTCACTTATTTTAGTACTTAAGTTATTGAGAATGTGTTGTAATGGTTGCTATTGTTGTCTCATCCTTGTAGACTATTCTGTAGGATATTAGACAGATCTTTCTTGATTTGTTGGTTGTAATGATTGCCGCATCCTTTGTGGACTATTCTGTTGGATGTTGGACGAATCCTTCTCGTTCATGTGGGTCTCTTCTTGGTTGGTACTACTACCTCTCACTTAGAGGTTCACCTTTCTCCCCTCTCCATAGTAGAAGAACCTTGAAACATTTACAACTGAACACTCACCAAGCACACCAAATTTCTTTTCGAAGACACCATTGCATCCCTCTCTCGTGTTGATAGTCAAAGGCAAGACATATCTTTGAGATATGTGGCAACTAGGTCGATATTCCAGATGGGGCTCCTACACCAAATGTTATGAGGTCTAATTGAGACTTCACATCGAGGAGACCCCTTGGTTGATGAATTTTCAACATCGTCAAAAAAATCATAAGCAACAAGTGAACCATATGAGTGACATAACCTTGAACAAAAACACAAAAAGCATCAACACATGGGACACAAGATATCTAGTGGAAATCCCTTCATAAAAAAAAACCACGCTTGTTGTTGCTACGCTACTCTGAATATTCTATTAAGAAAAAAATGCTTTTTACATAGATTTGTTGACTCCCATCAACATGGAGACTCGACCTCATATACAATAAGCTGACATCGATGAGTCTGGAGACTCAATTCTACTGATCATCTTATATGGCTATGTTCTCCACAGATCTATGAACTACCATCTGTTGAAATACACCATGGTCAATTGATTCGCCCAACTCCGATTGGCCTATCCAACTACCATTAGATTGAGAAACTATTCCTTTAGCTAAAACTTCACAATCACTACTCCACATCCATGAAGTCATTGCTCCTCTACTCTATGCAGACCTCCTTTCATCTATTTTCAAAATGGATCCCAAGACTTTTTGCTCAAACCATTTCAGCTCTGCATATAGCCTCTAACAACAAGACATCATCAAATCAAAATAATAAAATCCACAAAACAATTGCTCTCCAAACTAGAAAAAACGTGGCCACATCAGATCTGAATATCAAACCCTCACAACAATATAATGTTGCATAAAACAATTAACATCATGAGATACTATGGCTATGTGCTAAATGCATCAGCAACTCCTACAAAAAAAAGTGTGAAGGTCACCAACATATACTCCAACAGCATAAAAAACTATCCAAATCAATCTCTACTCCAACAGCTTCAATTTTGAGCAACATGCTTTAAATCTGCTCACTATTCAGTCATTAACACTCATATATTGAAGCATATATTATCTACTCAATGTTTGAAGCATAATCTTACTATTCAACCTGATCTCCACACGTACATTCAACATATATCACAATCAACAACCACAAAGCTCACAAATAAGAATATAAAACCTGTAGGGAGAAATTGAGCTTGGGGCTAGGATCAAAGGTGTACAAATTGGACCAAATTAATCCACTAAGACCACTACTTGTGCAATAAATGTGTTCACATCATTGGAGGACCCTTTCAAACCATTTCTGACCTTTTTGACATATTCTAGAAGCCTTTAGGAATTTCCAAGCTAATTTCCTTCCGAACAACATGAGGAATGTAGAGAAAATCTTGTGAAATACCCTAGTTGCATGCATAGCACTATATGAACTCGACTGGAAGCTATAGTCACTTCCATAGGCCTGTGTGTTAGTGACTGGAGCCTTTTAGTCGCTCCCATAGACTTGGCTCCATGCAATTGTGGCTAAGGATGAGGAAAAACGCCATGCCTTCAGCTCAGAACCTCTGCCACAAGTTGGATACTCTTTTCCAACATTTGTACTAGCCTCCAAACCTCTGACATGGCATCTCACACATCTGCAAGTGGATCAAACATGTCTCCCAAGTGTCACTGCCAAGTTGAGCTAAAAGGCCAACAAACAAGGTTCGAAAGAGAGCCAACAAGTCCTCAACTCTCCAACAATCATCTCCACAAGATGCAACACATTTGTAAGACTTACAAACATCTCTGTAGCACTATCATCAAGCCATCACATCACTACAACAAATCATCCTCATAAGCATAGAAATGAAGACCTAGTGAAAACCTAGTTGAAAACTCAACTTGTGTGGCATCAACCATCACCATCACATGTAGTTTGCGTGATCAACCTGTAGCAACATCATCATGCAAACCATTGTCATCATCTAACCATCATGAGTGAGACAACACACACCAGCTAACCATCAATATTGATCATCTCTATCAATAAGCATAGACATCATTCCCAACATAACCATCTCACTATCAATGTAGCTGCAACCATGCTACAATGAAGACATGCATACATCAGCTAGTCTACAATTGGTTCACATCAATGCCAACATCAACTAACTAGATCCATGCACACCATAATGCCAATAAAATCTCCCGTGGATGCTAACACCTTCTATATGTATTGTAATGTATAAGTGTGCATCTTTTAAGTGCATGCGCTATATATTATTTCTCATCATGAAAACATATGATTGGGTTTCCCATTATGCAACACAAAACATCAGCGCCATGTGAATTGTTAAGACCTCGCCTTGGCAACAATTCAAGGGTATAACGGTGCAACTTTATATGGAAACCTTTCAATCATAGTTTACGCGACGAATTCATTCCATCTTTCTCTTGCTCACTGCTTATTTGAAAGGTGAGTCGATCATACATGGTCGCAACTTAACATACGCTAACAGATTACCACCCAAGATGAGGTTTTAATAATAAAGAATATAGAGTGTGGCTTTATATTGCGCCAATGTGCCAACACTGATATGACACTGATTTTGGTTGTAATTTCACACTGAAGCATCCTTGATGGCACATATCACGCTCTTAGACAACAGACACTTCGACTCCTAACTTATACCAATGTGACGTGTGCCCAAATTTATCCAGCCTTTGCAAGATTATGCGCATTATGAGATCTCCACCGGACCACCACATACTTTACAACATGTCGTGGCTAGCCGCAACGTGAAACGAAGTATGGCCACTACAAAAACCCTAAATGGTACGTGGAGTCTTCATGTCAGTCCTGGCATATGGAGGTAGTTTTAATACCTTCCAAACACAAGAGATCCTGCGCACCCTTCAACATTTCAACACTTGCATTTCTTACACCAGCATTTTACGAACTTCCATCGACCATGGCATTGTATAACCTTAATTGTGTGCGCACGAAGACCAACAACAAGAGACGTTATAATTTCTAAACCACACTTTCCCAATGTGTTGTGGCCACCATATTCTCTTTACAAGAAAAGATCAACCTCGTGCACGACTTCTAAAGGTGTAATTCTTCTTCATAACACATGATTCTATTTCTCACGGATTATGTCATTATTTCATACATAGAAAGTTCATTCCCGTAGTAGTGCAAACTTTACATATACATTCCATAATACGCCAGCGCCAGCACAATGGTTAAAAATAGGGGTGCAATCCTTAAGGTTTGGGAACGCGCGTTGCGCGAAAACACCACCTTTCTCCATTGCAGCATTTGTAACCTTCCATATCAAAATGCTTTGAATCTTAGCTTCTATGGCTTCGCATGTGTCTTCTGATTTATTGCATATTATTTATAATCACTCTTTATAGGGTACTTTTGAATGAATGATTTGATTATCTGCAAAAAATCCAAGTTGTTATGATATTTATATTCATGAGTTATGGTTATTGTATATATGTATATGTCTTATTATATTTCTCTTTGAACGTTCGAGTGTTATATGTCTTCCTCACATTAGGTATAGTGTATGCAATGTTATATGTTTTAATACAATCACTTGCAACCTTGAATAATGTCATATATTCTAGTGCTAATAAGATAATATTTTATAATTCAAACTTTGAGGCCTTAGATACTTAATGAGTTAGTTAATCAAGTCACATTAAGTAAAAATACTTTTAATACTTCAAAGTGTTACTTTACGAAACAATTTGTAATGCATTCTAGGAAGTTTAAAAAATCAATCTTAATGTAGAAATTTGATAGAGTTGCAACTGATCAAGAAATTTAATCTAAAATCAAGAGACACAATTCTACTCTACTGATATGCAGAATGAAATTCAAAAACTCACAAATACACAGTGATTTCTAAGGGAACCCAATTGGGAAAAACCCCTCAAGCTTGTTTGCATTAGACAATGAATTGAGAAACTATTAAAATTACTAGCTCCAACTTTGACCTTAACTTTTGAAATAATAATTGTTCTCCTACTCAATGAAAAAGCTATGGCCAACACTTAGCCAAATATTTTCTCACCAAGGCCCCTATTTCCTTGTGAAAATCCTAAGGAAATTAGCCCCTATTCTTTAGGAATTTCCTCCAAAATGATTGTGCAATTTCTAAGGATTGATCAATGAGTGCATGCAACATGTGTAGACTCAACACTAGTTTATAATTGATGTTACACTGCCTTGGAATCTCCACCACATCTAAGCAATTCGAATTCGTTGCATTCATGAGCTATTTTTTCTTAATTGACTAGTTAATTGGATGACGTTTGAGTCAGATTGTTGTCCCACTACACAATTGACCTCCAAATAGTTCTATTAACTATTAGAACTAGTTTAATTGAGTACAACCAGAAATAACCGAACTGGATTGCTAAAAATTAGTAATCACACATGCATAATTGAACTCCAAGCCATATAACTTGAATTTATTGAGCTAACTAAGTGACCAGAGCCATGTCACCTTAGTTAACTGCGTCCAAGTTGTCTGGTGCCATAAAAATTTTAAATTTTCTCAATTTGACCAAGTCTAACCCAAATTGAGTCTTTCTTGCTACACTTCTCAACACTCCCTCTTAGCAAGAAAGGGAATATCAATCACTCCTATCTTGCACCCATGGAATTCGAACTTCCCTCTTGACAAAGCCTTTTTCAAGATGTCAGTGCCTTATTCCTTAGTCCAAATGTATTGTAGCAACGTTATCCTCCTATGCACGTAGTCGTGCAAATGATGACACTAGATATCTATATGCTTGAATCGATTGTGAAATACTAGATTCTTAGAGAGATTAATGAAACTCTGATTATCACAATAGATCATAGTTGGATCCATCTCCTGACTAAACAGTCCCACATGTATCTTTCTCATCCAAATCACCTCACATGTTGCTTGACTTGTAGCCATGTATTCAACTTCTACTGAGTTGAGTGTCACAGACCTTTGCTTCCTACTGTATCGGGAAATTTACCGTGAACCCAACATTGGAAATTGCACCTGACGTACTCTTTCAATCGAATGGAGTCCTTTCCTAATATTCATCTATGAATCCATGTAGCTTCACTCTCTCTATTCGTTCGTACCATAGTCCATATTGGGTAGTGCCTCTAAGGTACTGTTAAACATGCTGTTTTGCCTTCCAATACAATTTGGTCGGCCTAAACATAACTTGGCTTAGATGGTTAAATGCATAGCACATATCTGGTCATGTGTTCACAAGATACATCAATTAACCCACTAGTTGTAGGTAAATGGTAGCATCAACCCCTTCACCTAAAATGGTATTCTCTTTCCTCCAATTGGTAGTATAGGTGTCTCCATGGGCTTACAACTCTCCATGCGAAATCTCTGTAGTATCTGGATAACATACTTTCCTTGAGATACAAACTATTCCCCATCACCTTGCCATACTTCCAGCCTAAGGAAGTAGTGCTTGAGACCCATGTCTTTCATCTCAAATTCCCTTGCAAGGTCCCCCTTGCAAGAGCTAGTCAGATTCTCATCACTTGTCAATATTAAATCATCAACATATAAAACAATGATAAGAAATTTAACTTCTACGAAAATATGATAGAGGTTCGCATCTTCTTCACTTTTGGTGAAGCACAATCTAGTGAGATAACTATTAATACG
This sequence comes from Pinus taeda, assembly GCA_000404065.3. NCBI lineage: Eukaryota > Viridiplantae > Streptophyta > Pinopsida > Pinales > Pinaceae > Pinus > Pinus taeda. The sequence goes on along the minus strand of APFE030376563.1, from coordinate 3,709 downwards.
AGTGTACCAAGCTTGGGGTGCTTGTTTGAGACAACACAATGCTCGCCTTAGTCTAAACACATGAGAATCCTTATCAAATGTATCAAAAACTTATGGTTTCCCTATGTACACTTCCTCCTTAATAACACCATTGAGAAATGTTGTTTTTACATCCATTTAGTGGATCATCCTCCCCATCTGTGCAACCAGTGCAAGAATTGATCTAATGGATGAATACCTTGCTACAATGGTAAAGGTTTCCTCATAGTCAATTCCCTCAAATTGAGAGATTCCTTTGGCCACAAATATGGCATTATACTTCTCTATGCTTCCTTCGATTGCATGCTTAATTTTGAAGATCCATTTCGATCCCACAACTATTTTTCTTGTCGGCTTTGGGACCATTTCCAAAACACTTTTCTTTATGATGGATTCATATTCTTCCACCATTGCATCAACCCAAACTGGTTTCTCAACTACTTCCTCAAAATAGGTGCAATCTCTACAAGCGTAACCATTAGAGCCATGTAGACAATGTACCTCTCAGGTGACCTCCTTTGCTTGTGCAAATTTAAAGGAGCTCCCACATTCCCCCTCGCATCCTATACCAGTATTTCAGCTTCCATGGTTCTTTTTCTGCCTTCTATGGATGGTTATGCTTGAGTGTATGTCTCCACTCTGCCTCCTCTCTACTCCTCCATTTGTGGTTGCTCCACAACTTCTTGAGGCTCCTCCTTTGGAGCTAAAATTTCCTCTTCTTGTGGGATTTGAAGCTTCTTCTCAAGGGAGCACCTCATTGCTTTCTCATCATCAAAATTTACATCCCTTCACACAAATTTCATTTTAAGGGAAAGTAAGTACACCCGATAACTGTGTGAAGTTTCGGTGTAACCTTGAAAAATTTCCAACTTTGCTATCAACTCAAGTTTCTTCCTTGAATATTTTGAGACATGGCAATAAATAGAGGCTCCAAATCTTTTGAAATGAGACACATCTAACTTTCTCCTCGATATGGCCTCCTTCAGTGTAATCATACCAAGAATCCGATGAGGACTTCAATTATTTAAGCAGATTGTCGTGTTAGATGCCTCTTCCCAAAAATGCAGTGGCATGCCTTGGTCATGTATCATAACTCTTGCAGCTCCCACAAAGTTTCATTTCTTTCTCTCATCTGCCCCATTTTGTTGTGGGTTGTGGGAAGATGTCAATTATCTTTGAATTTATCCTTTGGCATAAAATTCCTTGAAGTCATTCGAAGCACACTCACCTCCAACGTCGTCTCTGAGATTCTTCACCTTCTTTTTGGTTTCTTTCTCAACTAGTGCCTTGAATTTTACAAATTTTGAGAATTTCTCATCCTTCTTCCACGTGAAGAAGATCCAACACTTTCTTAAGAAATCATCAATAAAAATAACATAGTATTTATGTCTAGCAGTGGAGGTTGTTGAGAAGGGTCCTTAAATATCATAGTGGAATCTCACCAACATTGCATTTGCTTTGTTGTCTCGATCATGGAATGTGGATTTTACATACTTCCGCAAGGTACAACCCTTGTAGACATCCTACTTCTCAATTGGTCCTTTAGGGACGCTAGTGGTTATTTGTTGCATAACTTAAGTGCGCCATGGTGAAAATGACCAAGTCTTCATGCAAAATTTCACCAACATCTCAACTCTGCACTTTCTCTTCCTTACTGATTAATCTAGTGCAATATTCCACATCAATTTTGTACAGGTTCTTTAGATGAACCCCTATCTACTTCACCTTCCAATTAGTTATGTGTCTCAAAAAGGATTTCCCTTTCTTGAAAATAACATCATAGCCACAATCTTCCAAAATTGCTAAATATATAAGGTTCTTCTTCAGGCCTAGTACAAACATGACATCTTTGATGCAAAGAGGGGATCTTAACTCCATCTTAAAGGTTACTGTACCAATCCCAGTAACACTGTACCTTCTGTCATCCCCAAGATCAATATGCATATGGAGAGATTTCTACTCCAGGTAATTGAAAAACTCTCTACACCCTGTCATGTGGGACGTGACACCTGAGTCCAAGTACCATACATTCCCCATCACAATGTTGGCCATGCATGCGATCAGGGTGAAGTGTTAGGCCCCTATACTACTAGTGTAACCCCTTATTCTTATTAGTACAACCCCCTTATTATATTGATGTACCCATGTAGTGCCCATATTGTTACTAGTATGCCCCATAGAAGCCCACTATTGTTATTATTGTGCCCTTACATTATTATTGTTATGTCGGCTCTGATTATGTTATGAGCCCTTAGGACTCCTATATATAGAAAGGAGGTATTTTCATTTGTAATCATCCAAAATTGGTCATTTATGTACGTTAGAGGTTGCCCCTCGCAGAGGCTGAATTTAGGCGTTGATCTATCTCTTTTTTCTTTTCTTTGAGTGGTTTCATAACATTTGGTCATCAAGCTTTGGATTCTAGGGTTTCGCTGCTCCAAACAGGTCATCGTGGAATGTTCGCTATAACTTTTTTTCTGTGACGTTTCAGAAGGCGCAAAAAAAACCCATTTGAGAAGAAATTGCGCTGAACCTTGGGTCCGAATTTCAGAGCTTTTTGCACGATATTTACGGAGATATGATCTGAGGAACTTTGTCTTTTTGCAGACTCCTGAATTACATTCCAAACAGGTGACCTGGGGAAAATCGTCATAACCTTCTCTCTGGGGATCGGATTGAAATTTCGTAAGAAGGTACAAAAATAGGACGGACTTTAGTTTCTTGTGTGCATTGTTTAGATCCAAAGGTTGAAACAGTGACTCGTGGCACGTCGTACAAGTTCGCTCTACTAAATTAGTCTATAATCAGGTCACTGTGGGAGATTTGGCATAACTCTTCATTGGAGAATCCAATTGGGGTCAGACTGGTGGCATTGGAAAGAGGACACAGAGGACTACTAGAGGTCATAGTTTCAAAGCTTAAAGATCTGAAAGTACACAGTTACAGGCATTTCAAGAGTGAGCTCCTAAAATCAAGAAAAAGCAAGATGAGGAAGTTTGATGGCAAGGATCCGGTAAATTGGATACGTCAGATGGAGCAATATTTTGATCTACATGATGTACCACTGTTACAAAAGGTATGTATTGCATCTTCATATTTAGAACCGGATCAATTTTTATGGTATAAAGGGCTTTGTTCTCGTAAAAAACTTGTTACGTGGTCAATTTTCACGGAGGAAATGATAGCACATTATGAGGATACAAAGAGCAACACCTTCTTTAGAGCAACACCACAACAATTGGAAAGAGTAAAAGGCCTTTGTGACATACTAGAAAGTAAAATTATGGCAACAATGAATTCTACCCCTCACAGCTATGAAGATGGAAGTGTTGTTTCTCCTAGCCTTCCACAACCTACAAGGTTACACCACAACAATTGGAAGAAAAAAGAGAAAAAGGGCTTTGTTACAATTGTGATAGCAAATGCACTAAAGGTCATAAGTGTGTTGAGAAGAAATTATTTTACATAGAGTATGAAGAGGAGGAAGAAAAGGATCAAGAACCATCAAAACAAGAGGATATACACCAGTACCCCACCCCAGAGAAAGAAGAAATGAATCATACCATATCTTGTAAAGCATTGGCAAGAATTACCACTCCTCAAACTCTCAAGATAGAAGGACATATGAAGAAGAAAATGGTGCAAGAAGTGAAAGATCACATTGAGAAAGAAGAAAAGAATCCAACCATAT
>APFE030376559.1:25927-46462 GCA_000404065.3 Pinus taeda | reverse complement strand
AACCTCTTGTCTAGTACTCCAGAGTAGTCACTTTCATTCCTTTTTGACTCCTTAAAAGAAAATGATCATTTGAGCACTTGTCCTTTTGGGCTCATTAAATATTCAAAGGTGACTAGAGTCATCTTTTGTCCTTTTTCTCAACTCTTTAAACATCAAAAGGTCAAGTTTTGTTCTTGTGTCTTAAAATTAATTCGTCTGTGCTCACATTTTCCCTATTAGTCTTGACTGTGTTTCTAGTTCATGTTGGGTTGTGACCCTACTCATTTATCTCTTTCTCCAGGATCTTGAGTTAAGTCATCCTGGCAGAATCACCAATCCCGTCCCCTATACCAAGCGACGAAAGCTCTGCATCCTCCATTTCTTCTGAGGTATCAGTTGTTAGTAGTACCCTTCGTATTATCTCGAGTGTTCAACCTCTTGATTCTCATGCTCTGGAAGGGGAACCTTATGATATCAATTTGAATCCGGTTTGGGAGCCTTCAGAAGAGGACTTCCAGGTTACTTCTTCTGGCATTTCGGTTGTGATGTCCTCTTCCGACATGGATGAGATTACCCCAGTTACCGGTGAAGAGAACATTATGTCAAGTTGATAATTTCCTCTCTACATGGGGGGTTTCCCATTTCACTCATCTCTTGGCGTGACATTGCCCCTACACTATCATGCCTTATCGTATATCATGAGTTCCTTGTCTCTTAATCCGAGTTCTGTGTGGTCTCATTCTGTAGCCCCAACCTTAGAACCTTTCATACCTCATATTCACAATGTATCAGTCACCTCCATTCGATCAATACCTACTATTTATGTGGCTTCTACAGCTCCTGATGTTAGTGCCGTTGCTTCCACCTCGGTGGTTACCACTATTACTGGGCACTTAGTTGGTCCCTCTAGTGGTGGTCCTTCAACCTCGGTGTCTGGAGTCGTAAATCCCATGGGTAGTATTCCACTCTCTTCTAGTTCCATTCCGGCAGGGTAGACGTATGAGCAATACATGTTTGCTCTTCAGAATCTGGATCTGCATAATCCGTTAAATTATTACGATCCTCGAGGGACTCATATTTACCATACTGGGTCCCTCCCTCCTCAGCCTACGGTTAAAGTTTCCGTACCATCATCTGTCGCCTTGGCTTGTGCTACTTACAATGGTTGCCAGGAGCAGCCTTCTGCTTTCAATGGACTGCCATTCCAAGGATAGTTGTATCAAGGGCAGTCGTACCAAGGGCAGTTGTACCAAGGGCAGCCATATCAAGGGTATCCATACCTAAGGTAGCCTTATCAAGGATAGCCTGTTTGCATACAACGACAACCCTTACAAGGAAAATCTTCAGCCTTTATAGGTTCCTCTTCTACTTACTTTGGGAAACCTTCCGGTCAACTGGGTCAGCCTCAAATCCAATCTGGCCAACCCGTTGCCCCACCAAGTAACCCCTCTGGATAGGTAAGCTAGCCTCAAATCCAGCAAGGCCAACCTACTGTCCAGCCTGCTCAACCCTCTGGTCAGGTAGGTCAGCGTCAACTTCCACTAGGTCAATTTGTTACCCAACAAGCTCAAACTTTTGGGCAAATAGGTCAACCTCAGTGTCAACAGGGCTAGCCTTCTAGCGAGGTGGTTCCACCTCAGTTTCAGCAAGGACATCTATCCGGTCAAATTAATCCATCTCCTAGTCAACTGGGCGCTCAAGCACTCATTGTTTCTCAAGCCCCACCCAGTTTCGAGCCTCAGGTTGGCCTCCAAACCCAACTTGGTCTCCAAACTCAAGTTGGAATTCAAACCCAACCTACTTATCAAATGCAGCTTGGGCCTTAGGCGCAATTTGGAGCTCAATAGCAATATGGTCCTCAAGTCCTTTAGCAACCCCAAGGGCAGCCTCAAACTGCTCCATATCAAAATTATCAACAGCCGCAAGTAAATCCTTATCAAAATTTTTAGCAACCTTATGTTGCTCCTATCGGTCAAGCTAGTAATCAATGGGCTTCTGGTGGTCCAAAATCAGTTCAACCGTCTGATTATGCTTATAATCCCTATGGGAAAAACCCTTACGAATAAAACCCTTATGGGCAAAATCATGCTGCGAAAAACCAATGGGGGCAATAAGGAGCTGGATGCAACCCTAATGAAAGCCCTTATCAGAGGCCTATTATGTCCTTTAATCCTCAATTACCTTTCCTGGAAACTATGGAACTTCCTGATGTGTCCAAACTGACAAACAGTCCCATCTTTCATAACCCGTATTGGCCACCAGTTCTGACTAAGATTCCTGGCGATTGTCCCAAATTTAACGGTAAATCTGGAGAAGATCCTCAAGCTCATGTCATGACTTATCACCTCTGGTGCTCATCTAACTCGTGGCTTGACGATTCTATCTGGCTCCATCTATTCCAACATACTTCACTGGCTCTGCTGTGAAATGGTATATTGAGCTGGCTCATGGAACTTTCTAGGATTTCAATTCGGTTGCTATGGCATTCCTTACTCACTTTCAGTTGTCGAATTCATTATGAAATGGTGTTTTTGGGAAAATTAGTGTCTTGTCAAATGACTAACCCTCTAGATTTGGTAGCTAACCTAGAAACAATAGTTTAAAGCAATTCAATATCTTTCCTATGAGTGATAGATAAGAAAGAAATTATGAAGACCAACCTGTAACTTTTTCTTGTATCCTTGCTTGATCTCCCTCTCCTTTGGCTGATCCTGTAACTCCTCCCTGTACTTAACATGCTTGGAGAATACCTACACAGCTACAGAAAAAAATACTTGTTAAAGCATAATGATCCATCACAGCATAAACAACATAGAATCAAAAATATGATAAACAAATGAATACATTTACAGTTAACACAATCAATTGGGAAAAATCTTGAAGAACTTTATTGATATCAAGGAGAATTACAACCCATAAGAAGTCTAATCCAGCACCATCCTCCCACCTTCAAGTCTTCTTCACATCATGAATCAGCAAGAACACACCAATAATATCACAATGCTCTCACCTCAATACTGAAATTAGCAGCACTTCCTTGCAACTCAGAGCAATTCAACCTTATGATATCTTGGATGGGAGATCCTTTTATATATGATTGCAAGAGGGTGAGTCATCAATGGGGATGATGAATGTCATTCCATTTGTTGAAATTAGTTCCAAAAGAGAGGGGAATTGGAGATGGTTTCCTAGTTCCCTTGGTCATCCTTGCGTGAATTCAGAGAGGCAAGTGGCATAGGAGAAGTTTCTAGAAGATTCCATGAGCAACTAGCTAAAAAATTGTCCCAAAATTATGTGCAACCTCACCCATCACACTTACTAAAGGGCCAAAATGTGATGCATCTCACTTATATAGCATATCAAGTGAGATGCATCTCACCCTAACACAGGGCTTTCAGATATGGTTTAGTTTAGGCATTTTGAGGATGATTTCTGAGATGGAACTTTTGGGGAATGAGGCATTTAGATGACTAAGTTTCTTTACGGTATAAAACAACTCTTTTAGGGGTTGATGAGCCCTAATATCATCGACATATGAGTTTGGGGTTGATGTGCCCAGATATGTCTATAACAGTTTCCCCCTAAAGCATGAGATCGTAAATGTTCATGTCGGGTGAAATGCTTTATCACGAGGATCGAAATCTTCGAACTGGAAGGTGACCTGCATAAATTAAAATACAATACAACATAATAATATGATTTTTCATGAAGTATTTGAGGGATACATTCCCATGCTCAGCTTTATGAATTTTCATTTCATCTACATAGATGAGATAGTCGTCTGCAGATACAGACTTGTGATTCTACAAATATAGAGTCATAATCCATGATTCAGATGACCATAAGTGTAGAGCCTTTGTACATTTGATGTTTTTGTATCCCTAAATATATCGTAGCCTAGATGGATGAAAATAGTTCCGGGGTCTTCAAAATCATTCAATCTTCACTCAATGTACAAGTCAAACCATGTGAAGAGATGTTCTGGGGTCGAACATGGAAAGACATTACGTGATTACCAGCCAATGATGTGAGTTGTTAATAGACGTGAGAGGGATCACCGATAATGATAATGATCCTCAAGGTACTATAATACATTTCACGTGGTGTGAATACATGATCCAATGTCGAACACCACACAAAATCTTTCAGTCGAAGGCCATTGATGTCAACCTATCACCGGAAGAGAGAAACTTTCCATTGATGTAAACCAGCTTCAAAGCACTGGAAGGGTGTTCTAAGTCAACTTCTTGGAAAATGAACTGATGTTGACAAGAAATGACTCATCGTAGGAGGGCCTTGATGTATCCCACATCTATGACACGAAACGAAGAAAATGATTTCTGGAGGTGAAAATGAACTGACGACACAAGGTTTAGGAATGGCGGTCATGAAAAAATGAAGGTTGGAGGTATTGCAATCTTTGAGACATTAATTGGATGACTTCTTAACTGGATGGCTTCTCAACTCGATGATTTCTCTAGAACATGTCAGAGACACTGAGATGAATTGGTAGCATTAACCCCGAAAGATGGATGGTATGAAAGACCAATGGTATGATGACCGGTGAATGGAATAACCCAACCCAACTCAATCATGGAGATGAAGTGATATTAATTAATTTATAACAATTTGACTTGGGCCTCAAGTCAAAAATTAGCCGTTTTCTTGTTAGCCGTTGGAATCTCTTCTCAGACTATTTAACTTGCTCGACCGGATCTGTTTCTTCAACTTGTCCTGACGATGAACCACACTAGTTGGTTCGATATGCGTCGACAAAAGATTATTCATGTGATTTCGCCGAAAATTCTCTAAACAAAGTTTGTCACTATTATTTTAATGAGTTTAACGACAAGGATAACTCGTTCCTTTTCATGTTTAAGGAGTTTGAAAAAGGGATTAAAATAAAACTCCATAAGTTCTTTTTCGTAAAGTAATCCTTAGGTCTGAAAAAAGGATAAAATAATACAAGAGGGATGTCATTTTCAATACTTTAAGCAGCTGGAAGAGACAAGCACTCAACTATCTTTTCTTATTTAAAGAGTCTGAAAAGAGTTTAAAGAGGACTCTATTTTGAGGAACGAGTGGTGTCTAGGGTAGCAACTGGTTCCAGTAATGTTGGAACTTCTCAAAACATGTTGATTTATGTGAAGACGCTAGCTAATAAGACCACTCTTTGCAACTGTTCCTCAAAAAAGGGTAAAACAACCAAGTGAAAGCGTATGTTCAGCCAAAGAGATGGTGGTGATGGAATTAAACAGCCAAGGTTCATTTGATAAAAGAGGTTGATAAAATGGCAATCACAAGGGTTAAAAAATTGAAAATGGGTTCATTTTTAGAGAAGCTTGAACCATATGGAACTGTGCTTGGATTCAGTTTCATGTTTACACATGCTTGAAACAAAAAAACTATGTTTGAATTTGGTTTCATTTTTACACAAGCTCGAAATTCAAAAACTATGCTTGAAAAAAGGTTTGCATGCCCCCAACATGATGAAAGGGAGAGTCTCCCATAGCTAGATGGAAGTCACTACGATGAAGCAAGACGGTTATCCAACACCTCTTTGGCTTCATCTAGATAGACAAAGGTGAATGGTGTGATTCCCTTCACATAACCTACATGAAAACTTAACTTTACAATTAGGTGCATGCCCCCCAAGCTTCATTACATTCACCTAAGTAGATGACTCATGGCTATCAGGTGGATGGAATGAAGGTTTGTTTACAAGATCAACTAAAAGACTTGACTGGGATTTTACGAAATCTAATCAAAGACCCGACTTGGAACTTGGAACCTTGTTTCATTTTTTTTTTATGAGCTTGACACAAGACAAGGAACTTTTCTCAAATTCCTTGTTTCATTTGTTAACGAGCTTAACACAAGACAAGGAACAATGTTCATCGACCTGTTTCATTTTTTAACTAGGTTGACACAGTAAAAGAACTATCCTCAAACTCTTGATCACAACCCATAAGAGGTCATGAAGGAGTGATCTGGTTCCATTGCCTGTAGTACATGATGTAGAACATCACTGAATTGATCGTTAGTTGATGTAGGTATGGAACAAGTTGCCACATAATTAACCCATGATGGGGATGATACCATAGGTACAAAAGGACCATTTAGGGATGATGGTTGACTAGGAGCTATAATTGGACGAGGAAATGAAAGTTGGTCAACGATGACAATTTTTCCTTCATGCGGGAAACAAATCACTCGAAAGAGTGTTGAAACAATAGCTCCCATGTCATAGGTTGCCTCTAGTACATGATGTACAACATCATTAAATTGATCGTCAGTTGATGTAGGTATGGAACAATTTGCCACATAATCAACCCATGATGGGGATGATACCATAGGTACAAAAGGACCATTTAGGGACGATGGTAAACTAGGAGCTATATTTGGACCAAGAAATGAAAGTTGGTCAATGATGACAATTTTGCCTTCATGTGGGAAACAAATCGCTCGAAAGAGTGTTGAAATAATAGCTCCCATGTCATAAGCATAGTCGTCCCCAAGAAGTAAATTATAATCTAATGGGCCTGGGACTACCATCACATTTAGATAAATGGTTTTTCCTCCCAAAGTAATAGGTAACTGAGGGAGGATCCATAATAGTCGATTGGTTCCTTTGTTAAAGCCCAACATATTTTGTGTAATAGGCACAAGTGGTAACAAACCAAGTGCTTGCCAAGTAGTTGAGGAAAGGATACTCATTGATGCACCTTCTATTGGAAATAATACTAAGAAGGGGGGGGTGAATCAGTATTATCAAATCAATATAATTTTTCCATTTCCATATTCAGACTCATATATGCTACTTCAATTAAGGAAAACTGCGTGTATAGGCAACTGTGTATAATGCAACCAATGTATATTCAGTATACTTATAAATCAGTTAGTTGCTTCTTTAATGAGTTCATCAGAACATTATTAACCATATAATTAGTAAATAGGAGCAGTAAAGTAGAACAAATCATCACACATAAAAAACACACATGAACACCAATTTGTAAGGTGGAAACCCATTGTGGGTGAAAGCCACCTGCTGCAATTTGTCTCTATCTTCTTTTAAATTAGAAACTTCTTTTTACAATGATTTTGTACTGGTGCAGTCTTATACCAGTACGTAGGCTGCTACTTGTAGAAGGCTACAACCTTCTCTCATTCTCCAGCTTCTCCTGGAAGGGAGCTACAACCACCTTAGCTCTTGTACTAGCTGGATTACTAGTACATAGGTGCTGACCTACAAAAGGCTACAACCTTCTCTTTTCTTCCAGGGACCACATTTCATAAATTTTCAGACTCGATCCATGAATATCAATCAAACATCAAGTATATTTGCATCAACCAATATCCTTTGTACAAACAAATATTGAATCAACCAATAACTTCTCAGAATGTTGTAACTAGAAAACAGTACTAGTAACTAGACACCAATTATGAGCCCAGGACACTGCAGCAATAAACAGAAGTAGCTAAAACATATTTCATGAGACGCACACTACTTCATAATGTAGAAACCTACGTACATACGCAGCTGTATCAAGGCCAACCAGCGTATACGTTGTCTTTACTTCCTTAACCCGCGTGTATACGCGGCTCTGCTGTAACGAACCTGCTTATAGATCTATAAAAGATATTTTACCCTTTTCACTTAATCAGACATCAATTATACCTGGATTATCATATTTATAGATCTAATCATGCACCAATTATAACAGATCAAAAATCACAGAATGATACTATTATTCAAGCCTTAGGATCTCAATCCATTAATATAATTTATCCATCTTTTAGCGCTCAGGTTCCTCCTAGGTTCAGATTCAGCAATGTACCATAACCCAATGACCAGTATTCTCGATCTTTCTCTTCATCAGATATTCAATACTTAAGTCAATGCCTTTGTCAAATGATCTCCTCCCCCTTTTATAGTCTTAGGCCTTACTCAAACCATGGTCCAAAACCATTGAGAATCAATACTAGGGACCCAATACCTGGGTTCAACACTTTGAATGCAATACCAAGGACCAAAACCATAGGTTCAAATATATCACACTAAATACCATGGACCAAACATAATTTTTCCCACATGTACGCGATTTTCTTTGCATGAAAGTACGTGCATACGTATATGCGCATTTTGATCGGTAATCTCACGTGTATATGCAACTTTCTGAGGAGGAACCTACATATACCTCATTTTCTTTTATTTTGAGAGCTTGAACTGTGATCTGCCATTTGAGTGAGTTGCCATCAAGGACAACACCTACATCATAAAGCCAAAACTGTGTCATAATGCCAACACCTTCATCTATAATAGTTCTAGATACAATCATTTTAAAAACTTGTACTATGATCTGGAAAGGAACATAAGAAGGAAGGTGGAATCTTGCCAATTGATTCCAATCAAAGGAAGTGACTAGACTACTTGGAGGGGGTACTGTAGAAATGGGAGAATTAACCCTTTGAGTTACAAGAACTGGAGGATTTTCCTCCTGTCTTGATGGAAGTGGTGGATTTCCCCCAAGCTCATTTGAATCTGAAGAAACAAAAAGAACCTGAGTGGTATGGTGTTCACTCTCTTCGGAAAAGGTACGATTTACTAAAGGTGAAATCGGGTCAACTGTTACCTCAACCTGTTGATTTTGGTCTGGTATAGAATCATAGGATTCATTTTCAAAGAGAGTCGGTTTGACTGACGGTTGATTTTGGTTAGTCAGTTCATCAACTATGAACTATTTAGGGATAGTTTCCTGTAACCAAATGGAAGTCATTACGATGAAGCATGATGGTTATCCAACACTTTATTCGCTTCATCCAAATAGGTAAAAAGGTGAATGGGGTGATTCTGTTCACATAAGCTACATGGAAACTTAACTTTTCTCTTCTTTCCATGAAATTTACTATCACATGTTGATGGTGTGTTACCAACATGATCTCCAAAGGTTGATGACATGGGATAATGTGAATGGGAAGACCATTCTTCTAATATATTAGGAATATCAAGACAACTTCGAAGAAGATGGTTTCCCGCACAAATTTTGCATGGTTATTGAACTTTGTGAGGCGTGATGAATGGTTTCTCATCAGATGTTGCATTCAAAACAATGGTTTCTTAGTTGCCCCTCTATTGAATTTTCTTCTTTTTCTTCTTCTTCCCTTTCTTCTTCTTCTTAGCCACCTGGTTACTAGTACCAATACTTTCATGAGGTGAAGAGGTAGAAGGGGAGGAAGAAATAATCGATGAAGAAGATAAAGGGTCAACTTTAGGATCAACTGGAGGTTGATTTTGTCCAGTTGGAGGTATACTCAATTGCAGAGAAATCATGACATTTTGAACCAAGGAGGTTGAAAACAACCATACTGACAAGCCAATGGTAAATCTTGGAAGGGACAATGTAGCCATATATGGAGCACCATTATTTCCAAAAGAAGGAAAAGAACTAGGATTTCCATCAAAAGGAATTCCTTGATCGGTGGACTCTAGATTTGTCGCCATATGTTTCAACCTAAGATCAACTAAGGAATAGGGATGTTATTTGTGATCAATTAATTTTAATGACACTTTAGATGGAACTTTGCTTTTTCGGTTTTAAAGAGTTAAGAAAAAGCTAAACATGACTCTAGTCACCTTCGATTTTTAATAAACCTAAAAGGACAAGTGCTCAGATGGAACTTTTCTTTTAAGAAGTCGAAAAGGAATGAAAGTGACTACTCTAGAGAATCTAGACAAAAAGTTTTACTAGACCAATCGCAAAACTGCAATATACACCTTGGTGATAAATTAAAGAGAAATTACCAAGGACTTTATGTATGGCAATCAATCTTCCCGAATGCTATGTTCAGTGCATTGCGATCGATAAGGCGTCAAACTCGGTTTCTTATGAATAAAGGATTTAAGCCTATTTTGGTCTCCCAATATATACACGATGGTACGGGGAGCACAAGTCTGTGCTAGCACTTTTCAAATCAAAGAGGAGGAATCACTCAAACTTCAATGAAAATGATAGCCACTAGGTTTAACGATGCCAGAACACATCTCTAGCCTAGACCTCTAAATGTGTTGCGTTGGATTCGAAAGTGTTTTTAAGATCATTAATGTTCATTTTAAAGTTGATATTTCTTAAAAGTTTGCCTTTTTATGGTTCACCATGTGATGTATGTTAGCAATTCCTAAAATGCAACTACCATGATAAACAAAATTTTGATTTAGTTTGAACGATGAAAACCTTAGCTACTAAAGAATAGAGCAATCAGATCTTTGACAAAGAGCAAAGAGCACATCTAATGAAATTTCCCTAGCTATCAAGAATTCACAAACCAAAATACTAAAATTCAAATGCATGTATTTGTTTTTTAGTTCTCCTTAATGTGAATGATTCAGGAAGGAAAACTAAATGCAACAATGACTCAAAATGTTTCATGCGAAATGACAAATTTCGACAATTTTTCTTCAAAGAGAGAAAGGAAGACTCAAAACGACACTTTGATATTTGAAGAAATATATTTTTGACACTTTGAATGAACTCAAATGAAATAAAATGCATCAAGAATAGTTTAATCAATAGGCTATGAAGGAGGATTTGCGACACTTCACTTTTTCGACGAAAATTGAAGACTTTACGACACTTATTCTATCGAAATGGAAAACTGATTAACGCTAATTTTTGACTATGGATTGTAAATGAAAAACAAATAATAAAAAAATTCACTAATTATAATCTAAATAGAGGTTGATCTGAGTGATGTAAGCTGGCTTCAGTGATGAGACATTGTTCATATCCAGCAAGCAACCAATCAAGAATGAAAACAAGTCAAAAACCTCAATTCCTAGATGGGAAAATTGAATTTCAATTATCCATCACACTTACCAGAGGGCCAAATTGTGATGCATAACACTTTTCCCATTTGGTAACTAAGATGCATCTCACTTTACATTTCAGGACAGTGTGATGGTCCAGGGAGAGATTTTTGAAAGTGTTTTGGTTCAAATTTGCTGCAGTTTTCAATGGATTAAGCTTGATTTTGGTGAACAATGATAAGCAAAGTATGATGGAATGTCTTATGAGGCTATTAAGCTACCAACAAGGGATTTTTGATTCTTTTTCAAATAAAATGCTCAAGATATAAACTAAACCAAAGATTGATTGAAGTAGCATTTATCTACTATGCAATTGCATAACAAAAGTGGTTTGAAAGCTTCCTGGCTAGCTTCAGACTCTGTCTATAGTTTATATAATTTAAAATAGAAAAACAAATAGCAACAAACAATCATATAAGTCCCCAGCGAAGTCACCAATTTGTTTCTAATTAGTGTCTTGTCAAACAACTAACCCTCTAGGTTTGGTAGCTAACCTAGAAACAACAGTTTAAAGCGATTCAATATCTTTCCTATGAGTGACAGATAAGAAAGAGATTATGAAGACCAACCTGTAACTTTCAGTTGAATCCTCTCTTGATCTCCCTCTCCTTTGGCTGATCCAGTAACTCTCCCCTGTACTTAACACGCTTGGAGAGTAATTGTACAGCTACAGAAATAAAGACCTGTCAAAGCATAATGATCCATCACATCATAAACAACATAGAATCAGAAATATGATAAACAAATGAATAAATTTACAGTTAACACAATTAATTGGGAAAAATCTTTAAGAACTTTATTAATATCAAGGAGAATTACAACCTATAAGAAGTCTGATCCAGCACCATCCTCCCCCCGTCTAATTCACTATACTAAAGACTGTCCCAGATGGTCTGAAGTTAGTCATTTGCTTAAGGGTACTTCTGGAACACCTGTTGTGCTCAAAGAGCCTTTTCCCTTGCAACAGACTCAAATGGTGTTCGACCAACCTAAATCTTCTTCCACTTTTGGTTCTCAAGTTTTTATGGCTTGGACTATTCCCATTCATATCAGTACTCGATCGAAAGAATACCCTCCACCCGCTGGGAAGGAACCTGAAGCCCCTTCGAGTGTTCCTTCATCCAGTACTAGTCCTCTACATATTGAGCGGCCTAGTACCGAGTCAGTCATTCGACCTCCTCCCAAAGGAGTCCTCTAGAAGTCTTCTTATAACTGTAATGCTCATGATGTGTATCACTATAGCATTGTTGAGGACTTAGCTCAAGTCCCTTCAGCTATGTCCACTTTGGAAGTCCTCTAGAGTTTTCCCTCCCAAAGGAAGTCTCTGCTACCAGCCATTGGTGGCGTTGACCTGGTCGATTCAGATTTGATTACTTTCGATCTAGATAATCATGTACCATAATTGCCTCATCAAATTTCTTTCCTCATTCAAGTCATCTTTAACTCCAACAATATTCATTGCACTATTATTGATGAGAGTGCCTCCACTTACATCATGTCTATTGCCTGTTGGAAGGCATTGGTCCCCCACATTGAGTCGATCGGCTAATACCTTGGAAGCCTTCGATGGAAGATATTCCTATCCTTTAGGTATCCTCCCATGGTCACCCATTACTCTGGAGGGGAAGACTGTAGCAGTTGAAGTCAAAGTTTTTGATGCAAATTTGACTTATAACCCTCTATTAGGACGAAGCTGGACATATGCCATGCGCATTGTGGCTTCATCTCTATTCCTTGTCGTTCGTTTTCCCCATCAAGGGAAAATCATCATGGTTGATCAGCTGTCTTTCTTCGCCTCTTCATCTTTAGATGGAAATGTGTTGTTTGTGGAGCATACCTTCATTCCCTATGAAAGCGTGGGTGCTAGACTCTTCAAAGATCCCACCCTTATGGGTGTCCTTTCACTCCCACCTCCCACCATCACCCCCATTAACATGATTTCAGTTGTTCTGATCTATAGATATTTCCTCCTATTGATAAGGTAGACTTCTGGGGTAACGTCATGTTGTTGAGTCCTGCCGAGCTCAACTACGTAGAAATCGTTTCTTCGTCGGCTTCATCTTCAGATCTTGCTCCTTCAAGCAGGTCTCTCAACATGTATATACAATCCCCTTGGCTCAGAGATAGAGTTTCTTAGGATCCGCGATAGGAAGTCTTTCCTTCCAATGAAGCAATTTTAGAGACTTTGTCTTTCAAGGAACCTCCTTGGTTTGAGCATCACCATCGCTCCTCTTTTCTCCCAAGCCATGGGGTTATGACTACATGTTTAGAGAATTTTTCTTCTTGTCTCCCCTCATAGATGCTTCAGACACCTATTCAAGTTCATGAAGTCTTCTCTGAATGCAATATGGGAAACATTACACAAACAATGTCTATAGACATCTCTCTCAAGCAAGGGACTATAAGAATATCCACATTGGAGTTACTTGTACTCCAGAGGAGATTTGGCTTTATACCGATCTTTTTAGAGAATTTC
Source organism: Pinus taeda (assembly GCA_000404065.3). NCBI lineage: Eukaryota > Viridiplantae > Streptophyta > Pinopsida > Pinales > Pinaceae > Pinus > Pinus taeda. The sequence continues at coordinate 33,143 of APFE030376559.1, read as the reverse complement.
ACGACGTCTTTGCTTGGTAATAAGAAGAAATTCCTGGTATTGACCCTAGTATCATGGTACATGAGATCCCTACGTATCCTGGTGCCAAGCCTGTTCGACACTATTTACGCCTCGTGCACCTGAGAAAGGGTGTGGCTATTAAGGAAGAAGTTGAAAAACTTCTCAAGGCCAGGTTTATTTACCCTATCCCACTGACTGATTGGGTCTCTAATATTGTCCCTGTAACCAAAATGTAGGACACTATTAGGGTTTGTGTTGACTACCATGATATCAATCATGCGTGTCCAAAGGATAATTAGCCTACGCCCTTTATCGATCAACTCATCGACAATTGTGCTGGAAATGAGGTATACTCCTTTATGGATGGATTTTCTGGTTATAACCAAATTAATACTTCACCTATGGATCAACACAAGACTGCCTTCATCTACTGGTGGGGTACCTTCACTTACAAGAAGCCTCCTTTCGGCATTAAAAATATCGGTGCTACCTTTCTTCAAGTAATTTCTTACGCCATTCATGATATTCATCACATTGTTCAACCATATCTGGATGACCTCCCAGCTCATTCTTCTAAGCAATCTGACCATCCAAACCACCTTCGTGAGATTTATCTTCACTATCGACATTACCTTATTTATCTCTCGCTTTTCTCCTCTCTGTAGATCAAGTCCTAATGATGATTCTTGGTATAGGCTCGAAATGTCAACACAGGAATGAACACTATCGATTATCTGATTTCAGTTTCTCAAATACCATAATCATCTTAATTCACACAAATATGTCTTCTGCATCGAATCCAACAGGCTCCTTGGGTTTGTCGTCTCTAAAGAGGGCATCCATCTAAATCCACTCAAAGTAGAAGCCATCCTTAATCTCCCTCCTTCTACCTCTTTGCAACAATTGCAGATTTTGTAGGGCAAAGCTAACTTCCTCCATCGTTTTCTTCTGAACTACGCTGAAATTGCTAAAGGTTACACACAACTTATAAAGCATGACACTTCCTTTGTTTAGGATGCCATTGCCCAAGAGTCCTTCGAGCAACTCAAGGAACTCCTCATTTCTACTCCTTTGTTGCATCCACCTAATTACCATCATGAATACACTCTTTATCTCAGTGCTACCGATAACACTATTGGCATGGTTCTAGTTCAAGATGACAATAATGGTTCTAAGCATGTTATCTATTATCTAAGCTGCAACCTCATTGACACTGAGACTCGATATGCTTATGTCGAGAAGCTCGCCTTAGTAGCCGTTCACACTGTCCAATGCTTCCATCACTATGTTTTGTTGTGTACAATGATAGTGATTTCTGATTGTAACTCGATGACCTACATACATCTTGTAATGTCAGTTGTTGGGGGGAAAGTACTCGAAATGGATCATCATCCTCGAAGAGTTTGATTTGGAGTTTACTACTACCAAGTCCAAGAAGTCCCTTGTCTTTGTTGAATTGATTTTCTCATTACCATTTACTACCGCTCCCTCTTGGTTAGAGGATTGCATTTCGGACGATACCATTTTCTTGATCAGTACCCTTGATCCCCAGTATGGTGAAATTATTGTCTACCTTGAGATGTCCTCCTTCCATCTTGATTTATCCAAGGATGCTCAACGATGTATTTGCCATCATTCTTAGTCTTATTGAATTGTTGGGGACACCTTGTACCATCTCGGCGTTGATTCCATTCTCCACCATTTTTTGACATTTGAGGAAGCTGAACGAGTCTTAAATGACTGCTACTCTAATGCTTGTGGTGGGCACATGTCTGGTTATGCTACTGCCCAAAAAATCCTCCGCGTTGGTTATTTTTGGCCCTCTATTTTCAAGGATTGCATTCTCGTTGTCTGTTCTTGTCACGTCTGCCAAATTTACCAATGGAAGATGCATGCAACACTAGTCCCTTTGCTCCATGTCATTACCATGGCCCATTTTGCTAAATGGAGCATATATTTTATGACTTGTAACCTTCACCTGGCTAGGGAGCATGGGTATATTATCATTGTCATCGATTATTTTACAAAATGGGCTCAGGTGATGCCTACATTATCTAATGATGGTAATACAATGGCTCAGTTCTTATTCAATCATGTAATTACTCGATTTGGAGTCCCTCAGGCTATTGTCACTGATAATGGTTCTCATTTCCATGGTCATATGATGATTGAGTTAACGACCCAGTTAGGCTTGCATCATGATAGCTAGATGCCTTATTACCCTTATGCCAATGGCCAGGTCGAAGCCGTCAACAAGGTGTTGGTCACAATGCTTCAGCATATCATTGGAATGCACAAGTATAATTGGCATTTGATGTTGTTTTTCACTTTATGGGCCTATCGTACCTTTGAAGGATGCCACTGGATTGACACCGTTCCAACTCATTTATGGTCTGGAGGTTACCCGTATGATTGAATGCGAGATACCTCCTCTCAAGTTAGCTGTCGAATTGCTCCTGAATACTACTCCAGTAGAAAAATGTGTTCTCTACCTAGAGTGGTTAGATGAGACCCGTCGACTTGCCTCCTTAGTTATCAAAGCACAAAAGAAGAGAGTGAAAACTCACTTCGATCAAATTGTTACTCCTTGTTCTTTCATTGAGGGAGATCTTGTCCTACTGTATGATTAAGCAAATGATAAGCTAGGGGTAGGCAAGTTCAAACCTATGTGGCATGGGCCCTATATTGTGAAATGTGTTTTGCAAAAAGGGGCCTATGAGTTGATTGAATATGAAGGTAATCCTATGGATAAGCCCCAGAATGGGCTTTATCTTAAAAAATATTATGCATGAGTTCTCATGCATCTACTATGTACATACATGTGCTTTCAATGTGTGTTCATGTGTGTAGCTTGGTGTGTAGGTGTTATTACTGCTTATTATGTCATTTTACCTCTTGTGCAGATGTTCGTTGCACCTTATGTTAGTTTCGCTGATGGTGCCTGTTGTAGTACCCAAAATCTTTCCTCCACGGCATGGGTGATCTATGATCCTCAAGGTGAGTTAGTAGACATTCAAGGTGTGTGTCTAGGGTGTACCACAAACAATATTGCTGAATATAGAGATGTTATTAATTATTGACTAAGACGATTAACCTTGGTATTCGTGCATTACTTGGGAATATGGACTCTCAGCTTCTTCTCCAACTTAAAGGCGTTATTCCGTCAGGAAACCCCCAAAATTTAAGGTTGTATCTGTGTGTTCGATTATTGGAAAGAAATTTTGATTTTGTCACATATAAACACATTCCAAGAAGATTAAACACATTAACTAATGCAATGGAAAATTATGTATTAGACGGACATTTACGCAATTTATAAAAAACATTGTATGCAAGTAATGAGACACAGTAATAAAACATATATATATATATATATATATATATATATATATATATATATATATATTATATATATATATATATATATATATTCATGTGGTGCACCGAGGTGCTCAAAAAATAATTTGTATGTCAAAAAAGAGGGTATATGTTCATAATATGTTTGAGACACATGTCTCTCTCAAAAAAGCAAGAAAGGAAACCTAGGTGTCGACTGTGGTGGGTTCTTCTCTCTATAGCAATCCACTGCCTGCACTACTCATCTTAGCAGTTGGTGGACCCTGGGCGATACATCAGCAGTATGTTTCTGGTACTGTTGCGCCAGCTCCTCAAACCCCCTATAGTCTGGGATCCCCTCTGTCAAACCCTCAAGGTTCTGGGCTATGTCCTCCTTTACATTACGGCGTGGGGGCGGCAAGGCCAACTCTCTGTTCTCCTCCCTCCACACCATAAGAGCGAGATCCACAGGTCTCTTAGGTCCCATATCTACAAAAAGTGAACACAATTATTGAGACGTATGCATTTAAAAATTTAAAAACAATAAAAAAAAAACATACAAACAATGTGGTGGTTACCCAAGTCTGTTACCTCTTTTGTCCCATTTCTCTCCGTGTGGGAGTAGCATATCAGGATCTCCTCTAAAATCCGTACCTGCATAGGGCCAATCTAAACAAAAACCTATTGTCAACCCAGCCACTCCATGTAGAGTGGTCCCCATGAGACTGGCCGACCACAACCTCCTTGTGGCATCACATGCGCCCATCTAGTGATACGGGTCTCTCAAGGTCCTAGCAATGAAACATCTATGTCCGGCAACTAAAGTAGTGGTACCCACTACAGCATGACTAGTACCAAGATGGAAACATATCCAAACTATTTGATCTCTCCTCATCACTACTTGGTCAGTTGTCCCTTTATGTTTAGAGACACTGCCTGGGCTATTATAGACATATTTGGGCATTGCAACCCCAATCACATATGTCGATAAACCAAGGGCTCTTAAACCCCTAAAATTGTTGTTTCACACCCTAAAGAATCATGGTCAACTGATTACATCATTTCGCAAAAGTTCCACCTGAAAAACCACTCAGAATTGGCCAAAACGGGACCATACAGACTGAGCCATGGTTAGGTTGCAATGCATACTAGTTGCTACACTAGCCATGTGCGATGCATACTGGCTGCTACACTAGCTAGGTGTGATTCATATTGAAAGAGCCTTTTGTGGGGTGTGATGGGCGAGAGTAGACAAATGGCAGAGACAGTTTGCTAAGTGGAAACCCAGAGAATCTTCTAGAAACTTCTCATATGACACTTGCCTCTCTGAATTCGCCCAGGGATGAGTAAGAGATCATGAAATCTCCAAGTGGAACCAAGAACTATCAGTGAAATGACACTATTCAAAAACCCAGAAGATAACTCACCCCTATACAAATATCTATAAATGGATCCCTCATCTGAGAGATCTAGAGGGTGGAATTTTGTAATTTATAAGGAAGTGTTGTTGGTTTCTCTTTGAGAAGAAACATTGTATTGTTGGGTGATCTTGCTTTTCATGAGGTGAAGAGGGCATTCATGCTGGGAGGATGATGTTGGATCAGATAGCGGGGTTGTACCCCTCTCTTCTATTTCTACTATCAATAAAGTTCTTGGAGTTTTCCTCCATATATTCGTGTATTTGTGAATCTTGTTATTTGTAGATGCAATTGTATGGTTAATGTATTTCTGATTCTGCATTATTTATGATATCATAGATCAATATGCTTTGATAGTGTTTTGTTGCTTTGCCTCTAGAGGTATTCTCTAAAGCATGACAAGTAGGAGAAGAGTGGTAAGCTCTATTAAGGGAGAGAGGGAAAAAACAAGGAGCCAAGCGAAAGATACAGGTTGGTCCTCTTTGCTTTTCTCTTATATATCATACATAAACGAAATCTTGCAGTGCTTTGAATTGTTTGTTTCTAAGATAGTTACCCATCTTAGTGGGAGTAGCAGATTGAAAAGGCACTAGTTTTCCCGGAAACAAAATGGCGACTCCATTGGGGAGAAAATGGTTTGTTTGTTTTTTGTTGAGCGATAAAAAGGTGTATTTTTAACTCCTAATTACCTTCACATTAATTGTCAACCCAGGGACGACTTTTTATTTCAAGAGTGTACTCAATCTGAGGTAGCTATTTACTCAAGATTAATGTTATGAAAGATGTAGTACAGTGCTCAAAATACAAAGATAAATGGATGCTTGGCTACATCAAACTACTCTTTAAGGACTAAATCACACATTTAGGAAACTAAGTAATGTATCAGTCAAGGGTTCAGTAGCAATAACTCATCCCTTTGTAAACTGATGGGACCAAAAGAAATCAGGGAACAAGTCCTCGATCTGGGAGCCAGACAATGAATGTCACTACCCACTACAGTCTTAGATCATTCTTCACACCAAGGCAAAGATAATGCGAATAACAGGAAATGGAACAACAGTAAGGAAATGTAACGACAACTAATTCTTAATCTACAAAAATAAATGCAATAATCATGTCCTACATAAATCAAATGGCAATATTCTATCTGGAAGGATGAATCGAATAGCACACGGAAATAGAACAACATTGATTAATGATGAAATACGAAACAACGCTTGAAAGCCAAACAGAAATACACAACAACGTAACACACAACACACCTTAATGGTAATCTGATCTTCGTAATCCACTTATCAATCTTAGTTATAAGGAATACGATTGTATTTTATAATGGAACAACAACATCAATAGATCCAACAATAGCAAGGAAATATAATCTCTAAGATGAATTTAGTAATACCAATTAATAAATGTTACAACACGGATACGCTGTAATTGAACAACAATACATTGTGTAAGGATCAAAAACTTTATATCAATGATTGAAAGAATAGAAATGCGTTACCAAGTCAAGATGAATCAATACAACATTCCTGGCATTGAGAACGATATTACTTAGTTGAACATGAATCGAATATAACAGACCCGTGATGTAAAATAATAGAACATACCAGGTTACCAAATAACGGTAATAAGAAAAACCACGCATAAACCAAGAAGATAACATACAAGAGCAGCAACATACTCCACCAGAGGCTGGGCCCTTAGCCGCCAGTGAATGTTGCTGGGTTACTTCAGATGAACAAAATGAACAACAACTCCCAAATCATGTATTAATCATCATATTGTAAAATCAGTACAACAGCTGAAGCTCTGAGAATTACAACATGCAAAAAGCTCCTTTTCCTCCTATTCTATCATGAATCCTTACTTCTAAATCTCTAATTCAAATCATAATTATGAATCCCTAAGTCTCCATCTCTAAATTCATCATCCCTCTCCAAATTAATCATCCCCTTCTCTGATCTCTATTCTCATTTAAATAAAGAGAGATCAGAGAGAAGTTACAACAAATATAATTACAACATGATTTCTATTACAAAATTGGATTGATTCTAACCAATTGATCAACAAGAAAATATGTTCCCATTCAACTTTTAACAAGAGCAAGGTGAATTTGGTCTTTGCAGCTGAGATTTGGAGGACTGCGACAACAACAAATTTGAGAAAATCTTGCTCAAAGAACCCTGAATTTCTCTTAGTACAAGCCGAATTTGAGCAAACCGTTCTATCTTAAAGTTAACTGGGTTCGTTCTGGACAAAACCCATGTTCCAGATTTTCCACATTCTTCTTCATTTGCCCAGAATCTCAACCGCAAAAATGTCGCTCCTTATTCCAACGAATTTCTGAGTTGGCACTTTTAATGGTCAAATCTTCAATCTAGAAATTATCTTGGAGGTTAAAAATGGTGAATAATGTTACAACTAATTTATTGAAACTATCATTGATAAAATCATTC
>APFE030376559.1:0-18365 GCA_000404065.3 Pinus taeda | reverse complement strand
GACAATTTTCTAAGTGGAAACCCAGAGAATCTTCTAGAAATTTCTCATATGACACTTGCCTCTCTGAATTCGCCCAGGGATGAGTAAGAGATCATGAAATCTCCAAGTGAAACCAAGAACTATTAGTGAAATGACACTAATCAAAAACCCAAAATCTGACTAACCCCTTTGCAAATATCTATAAATGGATCCCTCATGTGAGAGATCTAGAGGCTGGAATTTTGTAATTTGTAAGGAAGTGTTGTTGGTTTCTATTTGAGAAGAAACATTGTATTGTTGGGTGATCCTGCTTTTCATGAGGTGAAGAAGGCATTCATGCTGGGAGGATGACGCTGGATCAAACAACTGGGTTTTAATTCTCTCTTATATTTCTACTATCAATAAAGTTTTTTGAGTTTTCCTCCATATAATCGTGTATTTGTGAATCTTGTTATTTGTAGATGCAATTGTATGGTTAATGTATTTCTGATTTTGCATTGTTTATGATATCATAGATCGATATGCTTTGATAGTGTTCTGTTGCTTTGCCTCTACAAGTATTCTCTAAAGAAGGACAAGTAGGAGAAGAGTGGCAAGCTCTATCAAAGGAGAGAGGAAACAAGCAAGGAGCCAAGCAGAAGATACAGGTTGGTCCTTTTTGCTTCTCTCTTATCTATCATACATAAAGGAAATCTTGAAGCACTTTGAATTGTTTGTTTCTAAGATAGCTACCCGTCTTAATGGGACTAGCAGATCAAAAAGACACTAGTTTTCCTAGAAACATTGGCCAAGTAATACATGGTCAGGTTAAGGCAATATAGAGCTAGCCGTAGTTGGGTCTTAGTTGCCTCATGTTGTGCCTAAGAGCCTGCTACTCTCGTGATCATGAATAGTAAGACTCGTAGTGTCAAGTACTCCATGGTTGGGATCTGAAGTTTCCCGCTGGTGGATGACTTGCCTGCCCCTGGATACGCTCGTGCAATCAAAATATCAAGAGTCTGTCTAGAAAACCGCATACCATCCATGCAGGACTTCTCGCCTCGACGAGATAATCCTTTGAGGAAATATATGTTGATCGCATCAAACTCGATGTCCTAACCCCAAATGATAAACTTTCCCTCCATCGGGTTCCACGAGCGAATCAGGAACTGAAACAAGTCTAGTTGTGCTCGTAGAAGAGGCATGAGGAAAAATTTCAATAACTTTCAGTTCCGTACGGCTTGTCTGTATTGTGGGTCATTAAATGCTCTTTCATCATCAATGTCATGTGTTCATTCCTACCACACAAACACCATTTTTGCACCCTGCATAAACAAATGCCAATTGGTTAGAATTAATTTGGGCCTTTTTCATGTTTTAAAATGTTAAAAAAAGATTAACTTTTATGATTTACAGCGCCGTCATGGCTACTTCTAAAATATTTGCAAGATCTGGGGTTTACAATTCATTATTTTCTGGATCATCACAGGGGTACACGTGTTTCCTGCGACAATTCTGATTTTGGTGTGTGTAAAATCCCTAATCACCGCTCACTCGTGGGAGATTTCCGCAACAACCGGGGCGGATTTTTTGAAACCAAAAATCCATCAAAACTAGACAAAATCCATGAAATTGAGCTTGAAAATAATCAAAATGTAGAGGGAAAGGCAATGTACTTACTTGGTGAAAGTTTCACATGAAATGGTTGGCCACAGATGAAGAAATTGATTGCCAAAATTGCACAGGTATGTAGTGTTGAAAATTACCAAAGGTGAAAAATAAAAACTAATGTAAAAATGAATTACCACAAGTCCCATTTTAACTTTTTTTTTGAAATTTTAGGTTTTTTTTAACTTTGGGACTTGGGATTTTTGGTGGTTTTTCCTATGGTTTTAGGGTTTTGACCTCGTTTTAAACATTACAATGTGTATTCTTTTTTGTCGAATGGATCTTATGGTGCTTTTTGCACAGGAACAGGGGTGACAGGCATATTTTTCGGTCGATACATGCTTGGTCCTTACCACAGAAATTTCCATGAGTCTTCTTTAAGCTCTTTTCTAGCTCAGAAAGGGTGAAAAGGTTGCTGAGTTTTTCCTTTTTAACTCGTTAAAAATAATAAAAAGGGCATTCCGCTTTAAGCTCTTTTACAACTGTTTAAACACGAAAAGAAGGCCGAGATTTTGTCATTTCGAGCTCAATTTTGGTTATGAAACATCATGTCCCCGATCAGTTTTTTAATTTTTTGGGTCGGGAACACTAGTTCCGAAAAGTACTCCTTGATCGAAATGGTCAAGCAGTTCTCTCGAGTATCGTTTTCTACTTTTTTGGGCTTGAGGGACACAAACTTACAAAAAAGGACCCCCCTGGAGTTTTCTTTTCTGTGTCTTTTTCAAACTCTCTAAACATGAAAAAGACTTTGAGTTTTACCTATGTCAGACTCATTAAACCCTGATGACATTCGACTCATCGCCATGGTGAGACCTGATCTTCTCCTTCCTAAGGCTCGTTAAACTTTTACTAGGTTGGATTTGTCTGAAGGACGAACTTATACTGCAAGCATATGCTATTCCCTTCAAGCTTGTTTTTTTTCAAAAATAATTGGGGTACTCGCCAGTAATGGTGGGGGAGAATTTGGAAATATTCATTGGTTACCTACAGTGGCTCGTTACTCTTGAACATCGACACTTTTTGCCTCTTACTGTGTTTTGGATATCCTCTCATCGTCATTGGCCTTTTTGGGTTTGGGTTGTCATTTTTCCACATTTAATTTAATCCTTGTTGTCTCCATCAGACCTTTGATCCCTTGATACCAAAATGCTGCTACACTCCATATTCATGTTGCCGATATGTTCAAGAGTATAATACTTTTGCAATTTGCAACCTTACCTCCTCCTTTGATTGTCTGTTTTGCTGTCTTCCTCTTGTTTCTTGTCTCATGTTGTTGATGAGGGAAACATTATGGCCCTTCTACGATGGGTCACTTCCTTGTCAACGCCAACTCATTATCCAAGAAGTTGATCTACAGATCCATTTCGGTACCTTGGAGCTTGCATGCCTCAATGGCGAGTTCTTCACACTCGACGACAAGATCACATCATTGGTCTTCAATCAGGTGATTCCAAGAGTGTTCGACTTCAGATCATTTTTCACACTTGGTGGATTGTACTAGCAGTACCTTGAGAACCATTGACATTACTAGTGGTCTCTCTCGTGCTTGTTAACGGTTTACATGATTGACTGGTAATAAAGCGATTTTCTACCCTGCTCAACTTCAGCATATCTATTCGCATGTTAGAGATTGTACTATCATTGGTCAAGATTCAAGACCCCAGACTCAGATTACATATGTTTGGGTTGCGTGGATTGGTTCATGATTATATTACATGACTCATGATTAGATGGTTGCGACCATACCTGAGTCTTTATGGATGGTTACAACCATACCTTCCTCTTTATATATGGTCTTATCGACTAGGTGGTTATGCCCATACCATAGACCTAGTTTCTTATGTCTCTTGGATGGTTGTGTCCATGCCTAGACTACATGTATGTCATTGTCATAGATATCAGTTGTACTTGCACCTGCCAGTTTTTCACGATGGTGTTCCAGTTCGGTTATGATTTTGTAAATCATTTCACCCCTCCCACTCTCTCGTTCATCATGCTTTAGGGGGCATCTATTACACAATAATTTGTCACTGACCTCATATCAGTACCTGAGCGACATCTCGACTATGTCATGCATCAAATTAACATGTCCATATCTTCCCACTCATTCAAGAAGATTAAACAAGTGCTCTCTAATATTGAAGATTGACCCTTTTACCTATGTTTTTGCATCGTCGTGAGTGAACCCCTTTATGTATGCGATGATTCTCTATGTTGAAATATATCATCGTGTTGTCATTGTAGGGGTACATCAGTTTCCTGAGACAGTTGAATTTTAGGGCTTGGCGCGAGTCCTCAAGATATTTATTGCGACGATTTGTCTAGATTCATTGCTTCCTTATGACATCATCGCTAATCCCAAGTGTATTACTTGTGACGATCTAGATATGGAAAATTAGTTCAAGCAATTGGCTTTCTAGGTGATTCTAGAACTATTTGTTGGGTGAGTTTGGTTCATCTTTCCTCCTCTGGGATGGTGGTTCCACATTTTGGGAAACCTCGCTTGAGGATTAGCTCCTTCTTCGTCATTTCATGGAGGTTCCTCCTCCTATAAAAGCACTCCCAATTGCTATGATTAGCTAGTTCTTGTTTTTTGGATTGGAGAAAATTAGCTAGCTTTGGTGTGAGCTTGATAAGTTTGCATTGTGAATTGCTGATAGTTAAGCAATTGGTTGTGGGTTTGCCTTAACCTTGTAGTAAAGCTTGTGAGTGAAAGAGAGAGAGTTATCATCCATTTGAGAGATCCTTTTGAGAGTGAATTCTTGAAGAAATACATTGGTTGGACCCTCCGAGAAGGCTTGCAACATCAAGGCTTGGCTGTAAGATTTGCTTTTTATTCATTTTAATACAATCAATGATAATTTTCTATATCTTGTGTAGAATATACTTGATAATTTACGACTCCTTGAATTTGTAAATGAATATATCATTATTGTACTCTATCACGTGTTCTGTTGTTCTCTTATGTTGTTTCAGGTAGACTGCTCAACGGAGAGAAAGAAATGGTAACTGGAGTGGCACAACGAAAGCTTCCCCAAACACTAGATTGAGGCAGGCTCTTTCAACAATGACTGTTAAGGAAATTGATTGTTGATTTGTTTTTCTATGACTAGACCCACTCTAGGGCTAGAGGGGTTTCCTCTTTCGGCAGAGGGAACATTTCCTACATCACATCGACAGAGTTGTTCTATCTCTTGTTGGGAAACATGTAGATTCAATATCAATTTCTTACTCTTGGACATCAAATAGTAAGTGTTTGACATCGTCACTCCTAGGGAGGCCAGGATGGATTCGAAAGTGGCATTTGGATTCCTATTGGTTTCGACCACTATCACTCTTTCTCTAATGGATGTGGGTGATGCACGACCATCTAGAAAATTCTCTCTCCATGCTTGTACAATCCTCTTTTGAAGTTCATTATATGACAAATTTTAGACACCCATTACCTGATCATCATCAAGAGGAACTATGTCCCCTTCCTCACTTGGGGCTAACTCTGTGGCTAGAGGTGGTGGAGACTGAATGGTGACCTATGGTGCACTGGGATTCAGACCAACATCTTCATCCCGAGGGTCTATTTCCAACTCCATGTCTGTAAATTCAATCAAGTCTTTAATCTACTAAGAATGTTGTCAATCATGCATCTGTTCGTTCTCCCCCTCTATTGCTAGTTGATTCTGTCCTTTCTCTTTAACTTCAATAGATGTTGTTTCTCTTAACATTGCACATTAAATTTCTTCTACTTCTCCTCCTATTCTTTCCTCCTTTGTTCCCGTTCTTACCTCAGTTCGTTTTCTACTTTATGTGCCCTCAATTTCGCTTCCTACAAGCTCTGATTTTCTCTCTTCCTCTTCTTTTCTATTTGTATCCTCTACTTCCATTTCCTTCTACTTCCAAAGATGCCCACATGAAGATTAGATCCAATTTAATCTTTCTGTTTTTTCCCCCTCTATACTATCTGCAACCTTTCTCTTTCGCTTATCTTGTACTGGGTCGCTACCTTCTGCTACTATTGCTGGAATTGTTTCCATGTTAGTGTTGACTCTTTTTTTATAAAAAATTGAGTGTTCACATATCTTGGCAAGTTAATTGGTGCTTTCTCAACTGCTTCCCCAGTACTTCTTTTAGGGGTTTCTCTTGAATCAACCCTCTTTGGTTCCATGGTAACAATGACTGTTGGAGTGAAGTGCTTCATAATTGTAGTACCTTTGGAGCAAGAGGGAACTCATGGAAACAAAAGTTTAGCTTTATAAAGTCAACTTTCAAGGCATGATCAAGAAGAAAACTGGGCATTTGATGGGAAGGATTATAAAATTTTCATTGGAAAGACGACCTAGCTACCTGTGGTAACTACACACTATGCATTCCTAGCATCCTGGGATGAAGCTTCTGGCTTGAGACTGTGCAATACACAATCTTAGCCTGGGCAGAGATTGGGAGAGATTGTGAATTGCACATTCTTAGTGGCCAAGGTAATAGGATGACCCATGGAACTACGTGGTGTAGATTTGGAGCCAACATGTACTGTGTAGTTCCAGAGGCCAAGCTTGTGGTTTGAGCCTTAGGATTGCACAATGCCCAAGTAGGCAAGGTAAAATCTGGCCAAGGGAAGTACAGTTCTACATGGTGGAAGTGTGAAAATGAGAAAAATTCAATGATGATGTGAGTTTGAGTGAAAAACTGACTAAGTGTGAATTAATCAATGTGGGTCAAGTGCAGGAACTAATCAAACAAAATGAAAATCAAGTATGTGAGGAGGGTCACCCCAAAGGTGACCATTAGTGCAAAAATAGGAAAACTAATGCGACACTTGTGAAATGAAAATGATAACTTTAAACAACACTTATACAAGTCAAAACAAGTAAAAATGAAAACAAACATGGAGATAAATAAGCAAAACAACACTCACACAATCAAAATGACTACAAGGGACGAAAAATGTGGAAAAAGGATATAAAAGAAAAACTCTCTAGGAAAAAGCAATGAAAACTCCACTGAAGGTTCCTCGATCTCTTCAAGAATGATAAAGATTCAATATCAAATATGTATATGAGATCTAGAGGTGTCAATTGACTAGATTTGATCAAATGAAGTTTTATGATAGGCATGCCTAAAATCAATAAGCAAAGCAACACTTGGCGGAAACTTCTAAAATAACATGTGCCTCCTTTGGGATACTAAAAATAGATCCCTATTTTTTAGGGATTCTTTTTATTTATTTTATTTATTTATTTCTTTTCTAGGGAAAATTTCCATGCACACTACCATGAAAGACTATGCAATTCTAGGGAACTGGGAAACTTTCTAGCTCAGTGCACTGGGTAGTTTCTGAGCTTAGTGATGGTTGCACAGTTTTTGGGCTCAGCGTTTGGCTACTTTCCATTGCTGTGTAGTTTCTGAGCTCAAGACTGACTGCCAGTGTAATATGCACAATTCAAATCATCAAGGCTGACTTCCTTCCATGACTGCACAATTTCTGAGCTCAAGGTTAATTATATGTCTGAACTATGGAATTCCAATCATCAAGGTTGACTACCTTCAAGGATTGCGTAGTTTCTGGAGGCAGGCCAAGAATTGTTGTGTGACTAAGGTAGGAGGTTAGCTTGTAACTTAGAAATATCATCTAAGTGAAAAAATGAGAAAAACACAAGCACAAATTAAAAATATATGTCTGAGTCAAATCACGAGTACTTGACAATAGTATAAGATAATCTCCCATGGATAGGAAGGAAGGCTCCAAAATCAAAGCATAAGAAAATTTTTGGAGGATGGTTATATCCACTACAACAATGACCTTATGATCTATGGTTTCTACATTAAAGAAGATTATAACTACATCAATATTGCAAGAAGGGTATTGATCTTGCAATCTACCTAGAAAACATCAATCTTGGAAGGTTGGTGGAAATATTTCAAGGAAATCTCTTCAAGGATCTTCAAGTCATCAAGAAGGTTAGATACATCATCAGAAGGGAAATATTGGTCATAAAGTAAGTATTTTACTATCTCCTAACAACTGAATCGTCAAGTCATGTAAGTTATTTCTATAGGGAGAGCAACAAGCTCATTGGGGTAGTAAACTATGTAGCATGGAAGAAGAGGATTGATTGAACCAACAAAATAAAGGACACCAGAAATAGGGAAGTACAAGAAAGTGGAAATAAGGGCACAAAGGATAATAATAGAATCAATCAAGGATTCTCTTGTTCCTTTTATGGAAAATCTAATGACTTCCATGTCAATGTATGACAAGCTAGTGATTTTATCCTTTGTAAGTACAATATGTCAAAATATTTCATTAGGAAACAAGTTATATAGAATGAATAAATCAAAGGATGAGGATATGGCATAATTCCTCATGAAATTTTCTTAGTTAAGGGATGATTTACAAGGATTTGGGGAGTGGATCACTAATTTAGAGGTGACCATATGTGTTCTAAATGCATTGCGACCAAAATCGAGCAAATTTTATACAAGTATCTACTCCAAGAATGATTCAACTCCATTTGATGATTTGTGGGCACAATGCATACTAGAAGACTTAAGGATAAAGGTCAAGGATGACATTAGATCTGATGAGTAAACTCAAGCCTTTCTAGCCCAAGTTAAGAAGATGAAGAAACGAAATTTTGGCCAGTCCAAGAAGAAACATAAGTCCAAGATTCAATGGTTTAAGTGCCAAGAGTTTGGACATTATAGGAGGGACTATCCAAATCAATGGAACAATAAGAGAAAGGATAAGAGTGAATCTCATGTAGCATAAGTAGCAGGAGAACCTAATAATGAGGCAAAGAAGGAAGAGGTGAAGTATGTTTACTACTGAAAAGAGGGATCATCATCTTCTATGTTCTTTATGAATGCTCTCTTTTAGATGATATGTGTTAGCCTTTACAATGTCCCAAGGTGAGAAGGAGATCAAAAAATCTAACCTTAAACCACTTGCAGTTCAACAGCTAGCCCTGCTAGACTAGAGGGATATCTCTAAGGATTTCTTAGTGAATAACTAGAAAAGAAATGGATTTTAGGCTAGATATATATTCTTGTTTGAGTATTTGGAAATTTAGGGTTTTTTAGGTTGTTGGACTAGGGATGAGAGCAAGTAATTAGGTCAAAGTGTTAAAGGTTTGCAATAGTAGGCATAAAAAGGAGAAATATAACAATGTTTTTTGGTGGATTAAAGATTTTATTCAATGTAGTGTAGGGTGTGAAATCTTAAGAAATCATAATGATCATGTATTATCATGAATTCATTAATCTAGAATAAGAGATACATACACATGATTTTCCACATAAATAGAGCTTTGAATCTAAAGAATTATGCCTTTATGATTGTAAGAAAAATAACATTAAGAAAGAAAAGAATGTTAAGAGATATGAATTCATCAATAAGAAACTAATATAGAAGGGAAACAACACCACAAATGTTCTGAACAAGTATTCTTGAAAAATAGCTACAACTGCTCCTTGATTAAGTATATGAAAGCATAGAGATATAAGTCCTCTCCTTTGAGGTCCAACCCTTCTCTTTGAATGAGAAATGATACATATAGACTCAAATCAACCATTTCACCACCTTCAGGGGTGGAATCCCTAAGTGGTGGAACAATTTCCAAGAATCTCTCTACCAACAAGAGAGAGTGAGAAGGTCAAACACAAACTCTTCTCTTAGATTTTGATTTGAGTTTTTCTTCTTTTATGAGGCCTAATTAAG
Source organism: Pinus taeda (assembly GCA_000404065.3). Classification (NCBI taxonomy): domain Eukaryota; kingdom Viridiplantae; phylum Streptophyta; class Pinopsida; order Pinales; family Pinaceae; genus Pinus; species Pinus taeda. Next base: position 9,028 of record APFE030376559.1, on the reverse strand, counting down.
AACAAAAACAACCTATCATGCTAATTAATTCCATTATTACATCGTCAAGTATTTAAAATATCAAAAATACATCATAAAACTAAGGTCTAGCGAAAGTAAGCTGAGAAAGACTACTATGGGTATAAACGCAACACATTTAGCTATAAGCACAACACATTCAGTCATAAGCACACCACCATTTTGTAGGAGGATTTTGGAAACCTTTCTGAAGTCAAATTTGAAAAATGAGAGAATGGTAAACTAATTTCCTGTCTAGTTTCCATAACAACTTGAATTTTTGAAAATTATCCATGGGAATGACTTCAAAAATTGATTCTCCCAAAGTGACTGTTATAGACATTTCTGGGCACTGCAACCCCAATCACATATGTCCATAAACCAAGGGCTTCTAAGTCCCTAAAAGTGTTGTTTCATACCCTAAAGGAGAAAGGTCATCTGATTACATCATCTCCCAGAAGTTCTCCATGAAAAATTGCTCAGAACTGATCAAAACTAGACCATATAGACTTCTTAGTGCTAAGGGTGCGATGCATCTCACCTCCCACATGCAAAAAGTGTGATGCATACTGGAAAGCCCTTCTATAGGGTGCGACGAGTGAGAGTAGACAAATGGCAGAGATATTTTGTAAGGTGGATGATCATGGAATCTTCCAAAAACTTCTCCTGTGACACTTGCCTCTCTGAATTTTCCTAGGGATGAGTAAGAGATCATGAAATCTCCAAGTGGAATTGAGAACTATCAGAGAAATGACACTAATCAAAATCCCAAAAGATAACTCACCCACCTGCAAAAATCTATATATGGATCCCTCATCCCAGAGATCCAGAGGCTGGAATCTTGTATTTTTTAAGGAAGTGCTGTTGGTTTCTTTGTGGAACATCATAGTTTTGGGTGATCTAAGCTTTTCATGAGGTGAAGAAGGGCTTTCATGCTGGGAGGATGACGTTGGGTCATATCAATGGGTTGTAATCCTCTCATCTTCCCTTTCTATCAATAAACCTATATGAGTTTTCCTCCACATTCTTGTATGTCTGAGTTGATATATGCATTTGTGTGGTCAATATATATTTGATCCTATATTGCTTATGATTGTAGATCTCTTTTCTTTGATTGTATTATACTGCTTTGACTCTACAGGTGTTCTTTGAAGCAGGACAAGCAAGGAAGGAGCGGCAAAGATCTATCAAAGGGTAGAGGAAACAGGCAAGGAGCCAAGAAAAATTGAGGTTGCTACTCTCTGCTTCTCTCTCATCTACTTATCATAAAGGAAAGCATAAGTAACTTTAGTTTGTTTATTTCTAAGATAGCTACCAATCTTAGTGGGACTAGCAGCTCTGAATGCACACTAGATTTCCCGATAAAAAATGGAAACTCTGTTGGGGATCGAATAGCTTGTTTGCTTGTTTATATTTTTTTCTTTATAAACTACAGACGAAGCCTGAAGTTAAGCCAGCTAGCCTTCCAACTGCATTTGCTATGCAAGTGCAAAGTAGATCAATGCTGCTTCAGTCCATCTCCAGGTTTTGTTTATAAACTGAACAATTGATTTGCAAACATCCTAATTTCCTGGTGGTGGCTCAAGTAACCTCATTGATCAGCCCCTATGCTTTGTATTTACTGACTATCATTAGCTCAGCTTAAATCCCCGAACTAAGCTGCAAACTATGACCAAAAACCAAGTGAAAGTCTTGTCCCTGGAACATTGCACTGTCTCCTTTTGACAGTCTGGATGCACTGCACCTCCCATGTGTAGTAGGTGAGATGCATCCCTATTTCCCTGTGTTACAAGTGCAATGATTAGATAAGACTGTTTCTACCTCCATATTTTAGTTTTTTCTTCACTCTCTTCAGCTTTTTTCAGGAGTTTTGCTGTCCGTGATCAGTATACCACTGTCAAAACTCCCTTCCTTTGCATTATTCAGACTCCATTGTACAAATAATTGTGAATTTTTTTATGTATTTTTTGCCATTTACAGTTCTCCTTTACAAAAAAGTAGCTTAATTGAACTATCATCTTTTGATTTGGAAGTGTTGCAAGTGTCGTTTTTAGTCAAAGAAAAGAATTCTACTCTTCTTGATGGTCGATTACACTGTTACTCTTGTATTTGATTTGAATTAATAGTATTTCAAGTGTCGAAACCAATTTTCAATTCAAAATCACAAAGTATCATCCTTGTCCTCCTTTTGTATTTTGAAGAGAAAAATGTTGGTATTGTTGCTTTGAAAGAAAAGATAATTCAGATTTGTACTTAGCATTCTTTTTGTCATTCACACATTAAGAAAGCAGAAAACAAATACATGCGTGTGCATTTGCATTTAGACTGCTTGTTGATTTTGATTTAGGACAGTGCATCTAGTGCATGCTCTCTGCTCTATGTTGAAAGAATCTCGCTTCTCTTTCCTTAGTGGCTAGGATTTTCATTGCAAAAAGAAGAGTAAACGACTATTTATCATCTTAGATTGCATATTTAGGGATTGTATATCTGCATCATGTGGTGAACCTTAAAGGCAAACTTCTTAATAAATATCAACTGTAAAATAAATTCAATGAACATAAAAACGCTTTGGAACCTAATGCACAACATTTAGAAGTCTAGGCTAGAGACATATTCTGGCGTCGTAAATCCTGGTAACTATCGCTTTCATTGTAGGTTGGGTGATTCCTCCTCTTTGAGATGACAAGTGCCAGTATGGACTTGTGCTCCCATGTACCGTCGAGTATATATAGGGAGACCACAATAGGCTATATCCTTTATCAGTAGGAAGTCGTGTCTGCCGCCCTATCGATCGCAATGCACTGAACACAGGGTTCGGGAAGATTGACTACTGTACCCTAAAAGGTATTCTACAGTTTTGCGATTGGTTTAGTAATCCTTCTATCTAGACATACAAAGTAGTCCCCTTCGTTCCTTTTTAGACTCCTTAGAAGAAAAGGTCCATATGAGCATGCACTTGTCACTTCAGGCTCATTAAAAATCGAAGGCAACTAGAGTAATCTTTAGCTTTTTCTCGACTCTTAAAATTTGAAAAAGCAAGTTGTGTCAAAGCATCTAAAATTCATTTAATTCGGAAGAACATATTCCCCTTTTATTTTGAGTTGATCAAGTAATCCGCAATCGTGGAAGAAAGTTAATCGAAACCCCATCATTTATGGAGACTAATGAGTCAACCATCTTTGACTCTGGAAATGAAACTATTCCAAGCCAAGCAAACTCATTTAACTGGGTCAAAGTCCCCTAGTTTGCTTGGAACTTGTGTTCCAACATCCTCAAAGACTCCAGTTACTCCAACCATTTCTGGTATCCCTGACTCTACAGAAGAAGTTCCGCAGTCACAAGAGGACATTAGAACTGATCCTAGTGTAACGGTAAACACTTCTATTCTTGAACCGACTCCATCTAGGGCTAATTTAGAAGGTGTCACCCCTCGAAATCTATCGTTGCAGAGTCTATACCTTCTTTGGCACCAGAAATATTTTACAGGCCTGACGGTCTTCCTCTCCCACCTAGATTGATTGCTATAAAAGAGATTGTGGAGGATCTTCCATCCAGTACTCCATTACATTTTGGAACTGGGATCACCCTATATCCTTCTTCTCAAAAGTTAGTCTCCCTTCATCGCAAGTTCCTGTAGAATCGCTAGGAAATCTTTTGGATAGGCTCAATATGTCTGAACAACTGTCGAAATCTAGGACTGTGTCATCTAACACAGCAACAGCAGAACCTCCTGCTACTACTCCAACAATGTTTGCTGGTGTACCATCTATCCCGACTAGCTCTCAACCGCTAGATGGAGTCCACCTAAGGACTGTTTTGATAGTATGGTCTGTTCCCATTTGTTCGTCTAGAATAATATCTAGAATCTCTTATGTTTAGTCTCAGCAAATTGATCCTTCACAATAGTATCAATTTGGGCAGTCCAGTCTCTAGAGGCCAATATTACCTTTGAACACTGGATTGCCGCCATATGGGGGGAAATATGCCCTTTCATTGTTCCCTTCAGGAGAAAAACCATATGAGAGTTCATAACAGAATTCAGATCATGTTGGAATTACATCCAGTGGTTGGGTGCCAATACTGCCTCAACAACCAAGAGTTATATACTTAATGCAACCAAGTCTACCTATGTCGAATATCCCCGCTACACTGGTTATCATGATGGTGTCGTACTTACAAGCGTTGCCTATTGTATGCCAACCTCAAGTTTCTCAGGTCGTAATACAACAGCCTCTTGTCTCCACGACACAACCACAATCACCAATTAGTGGCTCCTTAACTGGAGTGACCCAGGCTCAAACGCGTACTATTACCCCTCATCTTGTTCAGACAACCAGTATTGGACAACAAAAAATGACTTCACAACCATAGCTAGTACAATATCAAAAACCACAATTCCAACATGCTTACCGAGGACCCTAGCAACAAAGCTTTGCGGGTAATGGGCAACCGTATATTCAAAACCGTCAACATCAATCATATCATAATGGTTATGCCCATCAACCTTACCAAAGTTATCAACATCAAATACATTATGTTGGTATGCAAAGACCCACTGCTCAGGCAATCCCAAATTATCCTGGGTATGCTTTGATGAACCTGAATCAACAGTTGCCCTTCGTGGCAACTTTAGAGTTACCAGATCTAAATCGGCTAAAAAACAATCCAATTCCTTATGACCCTTGGTGGCCGGCTATTCCTCATAAACTTCTATCAGATAGTCCTAAATTCAATGGAAATCGGGGTGAAGATCTATCGAATCATGTGATGACCTTTCATCTGTGGTGTTCGTCCCACAATCTCAATGATTATTTGATTAGGCTTCACCTTTTTCAGCGAACGTTAACTAGTCCAGCAACAAAATGGTACATCAAATTGCCTAGAGCTTCATTCGATAACTTCAGCACCATTACCACCACCTTTGTAACCCATTTTCAGTTACCCATAAGGTACGAAACAGGAACGGATCTTCTTACCAATTTCAAGAAAATAACAACCACTCACATATATGATCATATTCATGAGTGGCGACGTTGTCGTAGAATGGTAAAAACATATGCTCCTAATCAGCTCCTAGCTGAATGGTTTATTAAGTCAGTGTTACCTTCTATTACAGAAGATGTGGCAAAGGGAGGAGTCATCACTGAAGAGCAAGTCATTGCTCGTCCACAATATCTAGAATTGATCTATACTTAGTCTGGCACGCTCTACGACAAAATCCCTGATGCTCCTAGACCATAGTTTTCCATTCCTCCTCCTCCTAAATCAAACAAAGACTCTCATGCTGGTGATGGCGTGATAGGTACAACAAGCACGAAAACCGCAAAGGCTACATCTAAGAATGCCTGCACGGTTTCTGGTGAAAATGAAAATGAAGAACTTCTTGCCTCAGAGGTTAATGCCGTGTCGATCGACAAGGGCAGAGAACGAAAGCAACCAGGGGACAAGAAGAAAGGGAAAAGAAAAAAGAAGAAAGAGGATGATTCGTCTCCTCAAAGTCTTCTGCAAACCCTTCTGGAGAAAGGAAACCCAGTCATCCATGCTTTATATGCGATGAGGATCATTGGATGAAAGACTGTCCACATAAAGCTGAACTTAAGAAGTTATTTAAGAATTCAAAAACCTCAGCGGTATTGACTAATCCGTTTCCAAACCCACAAACAAATCTAGTTTCTAGTGACAATGCTTCCCCATCCCAAGTGATTATGTTGTCCATTTCGAAATAGCAGAGTAAAGCTTTGATATCGACAAGGAATAAAGATTACGGGAATCCATAGCTATCGAACAACAAGGCTACTGATCAACCTAGTAGTTCGATGGCAACTTTGACCGAAGTTGTGCCACCCATCATTCCTGAGCTAATGATAAAGCCGCCAAAGGGAGTAGTACACAAATTAACATTTAATCCTCTTACCAGAGCAACACAAAATTATAATATAGTAGAGGACCTAGCCCAATCGCCATCTGCTATGTAGACACTTGAGGTACTACAAAATTGCCCCTCCCAGAAACATGATCTATTATCAGCAATAGGTGGGATTGACCTAGCGGTTTCCAATCTTGTGGCCTTTAATCATAAAGGATATGAACCTTAGTTACCAGCTCAACTTGCTTTCCTCATCCAAGTGAAAGCCCTCAACAAAACCGTTCATCGAACAATTATTGATGAGGGGGCATCTACATGTATTATATCAATGAGTTGCTGGAAAACTTTAGGTTCACCACCATTGTCATGATCGTCAACGACATTAAAAGCATTTGATAGATGGACATACACTCCATACAGGATTTTAAGTAACTTTCAAGTTGAATTCGGGGGAAAATAGTAGAAATTGATGCTAAAGTTATCGATGGAAACCTCGATTACAAAATCCCACTGGGAAGGCCCTGGATTTATGCTATGGCCACTATTGTGCCGACATACTTCAGAAAGATTGCATTTCATTTTCAAGGAGGAATTACAATCATTGACCAACAAACCTTTCTCTCCAATAGTTCACAAGTTACGGGAAACATTCTGATGATCGACGTAAGCTCTTAGTTGCTTCAAAATATCAGAGTAGGCCTACTAAAAGACCCTACATTGATGGGTACTTTTTCCCTACCACCTCCAAACAATCTGAAGGAAGTGGCCATGGTGGGAACCTACAATATGGTATCTTCTATTCAGAAGATGTCCGAACATGATGTCAGCATGGATCATCACCATGTATTGCCTCCAAGCCCAATAGAAATATTGTAGCAATCAATGTTTTCAGCATGGGAGGCAAACCCAAATCAATGCTCATTGAGCATTTGGATAGATAGGTCTAAGGAATATGGTACCTCTTCAGATCCTTGGTCACATGTACATTCCATAGACGATGGAGTTGTTAAGTCAATGATGATAGAGGCGATGCCATGGGAAGATTACCACCATCGTTCCCATCTTCTTGATTTCAATGAAAATTTCTCTAGTGACCTTAATCATCCTTCAATTTTTGATTTTCTATCAAAAATTGTAAATATGGTGGATTCAGAGGATAGTTCATGTTGGAAATAATATTGAGAAGGGGGGCTGAATCAGTATTATCAAATCAATAAAAGTTTTTCATTTCCATACTTAGATACATATACGCTACTTCAATTAAGGGGACCCGCGTGTATACCCAACTGTGTCTAATGCAACTAGCGTATATCCAAAATACTTATGATTCAATTAATCCATTAAATTTTGATCTTTAGTTAGTGCATCAGAACTTCTTTAACCATATGTATAGGTGCAGCAAAACAGAACAAATCATCACACACAAGAAGCACTCATGAACACCATGATATAAGGTGGAAACCCAATGTGGGTGAAAACCACCTGCTGCAAGTCGTCTCTATCTTCTTTTAATAAGAAAATTCTTTTACAATAGTTATGTACTAGTGCAGTCTTATACCAGTACGCAGGCTTCTACCTGCAGAAGGCTACAACCTTCTCTCATTCTCCAGACTCTCCTGGAAGGGAGCTACAACCCCCTTAGCTCTTGTACTAGCCGATCCACTTAATAGTACGTAGGTGCTGGCCTACTGAAATGCTCCAACCTTTACTCATTCTCTAGCTGCTACTGGAAGGGAGCTACCAGCCCCTTAGCTCTTGTACTAGCTGATGTACTAGTACGTAGGTGCTGACCTACAGAAGGAAAAAACCTTCTCTTTCTTCCTCCAGGTACCACGTTTCATACATTTTCAGATTGGATACTCCTAAAGCACAACACTATAATCTGAAGGCCATGTTTCATCCAATTTTCATACTGGATTCATCAATATCATTGAAGCTCAAAACAATCAATACTAGCATCATCAATTTCTGAAACACTGAAACCCCGTCAACAACACAGTCACCAGAACACAGAGCAGACTACAGAATTCTGCAATAATAATCAAATCCAACTGCAACTTCAGACACCATACTTCATTATGTATACGCTACTACAATGAATCAAACCCACGTATATACGTGCTTTTTCCAAAGCCAACCCTTGTATAGATCTACACATATTCAATCATGACTTTGTGGTTGTTTCAGACATCAGTCATACCCACATCATAACATGCGTACAATAAAACATGCATCAATAATTCAGATCTAGTCTATCCATGATCAAACCATATAAAGATGATTCATTTCAAACCATTTGATCCTGATCTATCCTTAGATCTTGTTCTCCATCAATCGGTGAGATCCCTCCTCAGCTCAGATCAAGCAATGCATCATAACCCATATCCTGCATATTGGATCTCATACTACATCAGATATTCAAGTCTTTTTCCATGCATTTGCCTAATGATCTTCTTCTCCTTTTATAGTCTTAGGCCTTACTCAATACCATGGTCCAAAACCATAACAAAACAATACCACGAACCCAATACTTGGGTTCAACTCTTTTGGATGCAATACCACGGACCAAAACCATAGGATCAAAAACTGTGGGACTAATACCATGAACCAACGATAAGATTTCCCATGTGCATGTGCTTTTCTCTGCATGAAAGTGCGTTAACTTTTCTCTGTATGAATGTGCGTGAACGTTTCTCTACATGAAAGGAACTTTTCTCTGCATGAAAGGAACTTTTCTCTGCATGAATGTGTGTGAACTTTTCTCTGCATGAAAGTGCGTGAACTTTTCTCTTGCATGAAAGGAACTTTTCTCTGCATGAAAGTGTGTGAACTTTTCTCTGCATGAAAGGAACTTTTCTCTGCATGAAAGTGTGTGAACTTTTATCTGCATGAAAGTGCATGAACTTTAGGTTCGCACCTACGGAACCAGAAAATAACTTTGTTGCACTATAATTTATCATGTGAGATGAGTGGGTTGCCATCAAGTAAAACATATGTATCATAATGCCAACAATCGCCCCCTTTGGACTTGATGGCAAAGCTAACTTGTCATACTGAGAACTGTCATTTGATTCCTTTGAGTTGTCCGGCATCCCATGCATTCTGTCACATCTGATATCTCTTCTGTAGATTCATCTAGTTATAAATAAGTGAGATGTTCTTCTA
>APFE030376558.1:0-17214 GCA_000404065.3 Pinus taeda | reverse complement strand
TATGAAGTTGATGTTGAAATATATTTAAGTAATATATGTATTCATGTATTGTATTTCAAAGATAGGATTTTGTTTTCCAACTATTTTATCTCTCTACATGAAGTTTATATGAAATTATGTTACTGTGGACATTGAAATATTTTATTTATAACTAATACTTTTTTGTTATTAATATTTCTTTTTTAAATATGACATGTCAACTATATGTTTAACATGGAATGAATTACAGATTCACTTCATCATGTGGTGCAAGATTGCACATGCAACCTCCATATTGACTAGTGGGGGAATTAAACATCTCCCTCATATTAAAAAAAAGGGGGGAAATATAGAACAAATTAGAAGTTCCCTAGAAGAGGTGTTTGCCAAAGGATGAGTGGGCAGGGGCAGGACCCTAACATGCATTAATGTCTAAGACAAGGATTGATGCCCCTCCGGTATTATTTATCACTAGCCACCTTTGCTATGAGCACCTGTTGGAGATCACACCCAACAATTTTATTTTAAGCTACTAGGCCAAATGCTTGTTTCAAGTGAAGGGCGTGTTCATCCATGCCCTATAATATTGAATATCTAAATGGACCTCTTCTTATTGCACAAGCAATGACAAAATGTTACGTCAAAAGGTAATTTTTTTGTGTTTTTACTGCAATTAGATGTAACTATCAAATTAATTTTGTCTTACTCTTATACCTGGCAATAAAATTTTAGACTAATTGTGAAATGTTTCCTATTGTAGTGGTGTTCCCACTTCTCCACTAATGGGTTTTTATTATTGTTTTTTAAATCCGAATCCATTTTTCCATAGCACAACATTCATTTACGAGGATCCATGATTACCGTATATGTTTCAACAGGTTAGAGTGAATAAATTTCCAAGTTCAGTTTTCTTTTTGTATACATATATTTTAGTGGTTTTTTCCAATGTTTCCATGATTACCGTATATGTTTCAACAGGTTAGAGTGAATAAATTTCCAAGTTGAGTTTTCTTTTTGTATACATATATTTTAGTGGTTTTTTCCAATGTGCCTAGCATATAAATTTTTTTCTTGAACTTAGTTTTTAGTTTCCTGTAGTTTCCTCCTTGACGTTCAAAAGTTCACATCAAACTACTCTTTTTTATCAACTCTCTCTTAGATATGTAGTTTTCTCTTAAAATTGACATTGGATTTCTACAATTCACTTGTTATTTTCCCTTACGCATCACACTGGGCTAATTATATTCGTGGGATGCATTGCAGGTATTTTCGCCCTCATGACCATTATAAGTATGTCTCCTAAGTGGAAAATACGCAACTACTAATCTCCGTTCTCACTGCAACAGGAAAATTCCCTCCTTGTTAAGTTTCCATACGATTTGTTGCCTGTTATGGATGTACACAGTCTCCATACTGGGTCTATCTCAATAGATCAATGTTTAATTTGGTGGTTCATGTAGACCCCTCCTTAAATTGTAGAGCTTGAACATAACTATTCTTCCAGTTGAACGAGTGAACTCGGTTCACCACCGAATTGCAACATATAGTGTATTCTCCATTTATAATTTAAACCCTAAGAGTTATGTAAATGTTTGTTCTGTATTACATACTTTTAATATACTCCCCACTCACTTCCACTATTATTGTTATAAAATTATCGACTTTGTGTATGTTTTTCATCGTTCGCCATTGCTCCTTAAAAGGGAGGTCACATATGACTATATATTAAATCTTAGTGTTTTGGTTTCAAATAAAATGGGAACTCTAAAGATCTTCGTTGCTTGTATCAATTCCATGTACCATACTTCTCATGCCACACTATGTTTTTATTTACTAGTTTGGTTAGAGTGAATATTGTCATAGGTTGTCCATGATTATACTTTGTTTGATGTATATTTACTCGAAATTAAATTACTTATATGAGTATTGTATGTGATGTAAAATAAAGAAAATAGTTTAATACTACTTTGTCTAAGATTACATTTCTGCACATCTGGCTTTAATGCTAGTAGTTCACGGGTTCACAATTGTAATTTACCTGTTACCAATAGTTACTCAAGTAAAAAATTGGCAAAATTATCTATGGTTATTATAATTTCAAGTTCCATATCCTTCTTAATACTTTTACTATTTCAATTTGAGAATTTGTCACATGAGATCATCTAATTTCCCTTGCACAAAATTTTATGACATTTTTTTGGTGTGATTTATGTCTCTTATCAAAAGCCACTACCTTACTTACTCCATTAGTATGAAGATTTTCAGGTGGTACTATTCCTCGATTTTCTCTATATCAATATTTTTTTCTTTGATAATATGATCACTCAAATGTTTCCTATAAATCTTAAGTTTCATTTTATTTTTCTTATATGCATATTTCATTTGTGATTTAGACATCAATCATTTTTATAGATGCTGATAATGCTATAACTTTTGCTTCCTTTTATGTTACTTACTTAATTATAATAATTCATTCTTAAAACTAGAGTTTATACAATCTTCTATGTTGTTCTTAGGATCGCTCGCTAATTTTTTTTCTTAAGAATTCACAGTTTTACACAGAGGAACTACTTAAATTTCCTTCCCTTCTATCTTGAACACATTGTGATTTCTCATTAATTAATAAGCCTATGAGCTACTCTTCTCACTTTGCATAGAATTAGCATCCCAGAAATATATTTAAAGAAGTGTTGAAAGTAATTGAATACAAAAATTGATAAGATAATCATAATTTGCATGGAATTTACAGCTCTTTGGAGTTGGTTAACATAACTTCACCAAAAATAATCCTTCATGGATTTATATATTAATTTCTACTGATTATCAAAGTTATATCATTCCTCAGCACATTATTTATCACAACATGATATATTTATCAAAATATTTTACAAGATTAATATCATGTTATCTATCATAGCATTGGATATTTATTAGAATATTTACAGGGTGAGCATATATCATTTTCTATACCAATCCTTAAAATAGACTATATATTTAAATATATAACAAGATGCATCAAAATATTTATTGAGTTATTCACATAGATAATTATGCACAAATTTCTTGGCCAAAATCATTGCAAAAATTACACTTGATGAGCACACTAGCCACCCAACCATGAATTGTATCTCCAGTTCTCCCTGATCTAAGAGTACTTTCCAAATATATCAACAACCCGTATTGATCCTGTTAATAGAGGGTTTATACTTTTCATTCCACAATCAAATTTTCCTTCAGTGGCATCCCACTTTTGTGGTTCTTAAGTCCACTAGCATAAGGTTTTCCTTTAAAGCCTGCTTTCTTTTCCCGCGACGTTTTATTATTATCCATGCTTAGCATCTTTCCCCAGCTTGGTGATTTAATGGATTTTCTCTCTTATCCATTAAATCTTATGTAGAATCTTTGTCATGGAAGAGTTATCTCAATCTCATTTACTAATGAGATTTTTATTTCTATTTTCTTTGGTAAAAATCACGTAATCAACTGTCTCATTCCCAAGTGCTTTCAATCCAATTATTTACTTGCTAATAAAAATCTATATTTACATAAGCATTTCAATGTACTCTATGGATTTTCTTTCTTCCAATCGCACTAACGTAAATGAAAGAAAACAACACTACTACAAGAGAGGGGTACATTTCCCACCCACCCCCACCCCTTTAATTCTCACTATCCCCGATGTTTATTTCTTAGTTATTTCCCTCTGGAACAATGTTGGATAATTCTTCTGCATTTAATCTTCCTCCCATGTAGCCTCTTTAAGATTTAAACACTTCCATTTCACCTTAACCCAAATGATGGCTCGATTCCGCAGCAAGATCTATTTTAGGTCTAGGATACAAAGAGGCTCTTTTAAAAAGTCTCCTTCGGGTTCCACTTGTAGCATTTTCCAGTGAATTATGTGAGAGTTATCATGTATATATTTCTTAAGTAAAGATATATGAAAAACATTATGAACTTTAAAAATCATCAACACATCTTAAATGTAGATGATTGAGATCAATGACAAAGGGGGAGATTGTTGGAGAATGTCTTGTCATTAATGTCAATGCTAGGGGAAGAATAATAGGTTCAAAGTAGAATACATTGGAATAGTTCATGGTTGAGGGAGAAGATTTGGATGCATAACTTGATCAATGCATTTGAATCAAAATGAGAAGTATACAATGTGTTAGCATTGATGTCTATATGAGGTGTTGTAGTTAGAATTACCCAACTATAGAGAGTTTTCGATCCATGATCCTTTCTCAGGGATCACTAGACATACATGTGGAATATGTGTGTGATAAGTGTACAATGACATTCCAATCCAATCTCTATATTATTCAAACCGTAAAATAAATGAAATATGGGGGATGAAAGATCACACCTCTCAAATGAGAATCCAATAGTTTGTTAATGCAACTAGCTTAGGGTATACCTCAACTCTTAGTCTCCATTTTCCTACACATATGAAACCAAAAAAAAACATCCAAAATCCTTCGTATAATATTGGGTTAGCATGAAGATCATTAATAACATGGAATTAAAACAACATGAATAACATCTATACTATGTGTTGTCTCCCTGGAGAAAATTCCTGACTGGGACTGAACTAGTTCCAATGACATCCACAAAATTACTTAAAATTTTAAATAAATGGCCAGAGAGTGAGAGCATGAGAGTTGTAATAACTGCTCTAATTCAAAAACCTAGCAGTCAAAACTAGAATGGCCAAACCATTGAGAATTTCAAAGTTTAAATTTAAAATGGGTTGCAAGAAAGATGAACAGAGAACTTTTTTTTTTATAGCTCATGCAATTAAGAATATGGGCATAAATTTTGAAAAATGAACGATGAAAAGCAAAAGAAATTAAGGACGAATTCTGAAAAAGCAGAGCACTTGTTAAGGGTTGTAAATTTAAAAACGTTAGTACCAATGGGTAAATTCATAGTTTTAAATTTAAACAATCCCTATTGCATCGTATACTTAACTAGTAGAAGAAAAATAAAACATGAAACTTTAAATACAAGAGGACAAGAAATAAAACATACTATAATGTTTCTCGAATGTTGGAATCAAATTGGTCATCACACGCGTGTCAACAAACCACTGGCTATTTTAAGAAAACCATAAACCAACTTCTGGGACTCCTCTCTAGTGGTTTTGGCAAAGTGGGCGAGAAAAACTAAGATCATTCCCTGTCGCTGATCTTTCAATTGATGGTTTTACAACTTGGCTTTCCTGGGGTCTCATCTCAAATAAACATTGACTTGTCTGACCTCCTAGAATGTTGTTGTTTTGAGCATGAAATAATGTGATTTGTCAATTATTTTTTCACCTACAAGATGCATAACAATTGACTTTTTTTGGCCTGTATTCCATATGTGCTAGTCTATATGGTCAACATTTCCATTGTAATTATTATTTTTTCTACAAGAGCAGGCTTCATGTATGGTTCATCCTCAAACACATCCAGCCCTACACAAAACATAGTATTTTCTTTCAAATAGTCCACGATATTTTCTTCATTAATCACTGGGCCTCAACTTGCATTTACGAGAATCACTTCCTTAGACATGATCGATACCTTGTCTTTGTTAATAAAATGATAAATATTCTTTTCTAATACAGGATGAAGGTTTATCTGGTCAACTTCTCTCAGAAAATTGTCAATAATGGAACTCATTTTCCATGTAACTAGTGCTTCATCTTAGGACACAAAAACAAAAGTTTCGATAATTTGTCGCATATTTTTCAAGTCAAGTGGACTGGTATAAATCATAATATATGGGGATCATTCTAAAAACTTCCACAATCATTTAGACATACACAGAGTCAATTCTTCTAAATTAGATTTGTTAACTTCGTTATAACCAACCTAGATCCATCTTAATTTTGCATCTATCAAGCGCCACGAGGGATTGAATCTCTCAAGGTGAAAACCTATTTTTTGAGTGAAAAACATGAGGAAAGGTTTTCAACTTGAGATATTTGATCCCTCTAGGTGCTTGATAGACCTGGAGTTAAGATGTGTCTAGGATGGTTTCAGTTGTGTGTGGCCAAGGAAAATCTATCAAACATATGACTAAGTTTATCAATTATATGTGAAAAACATCTAATATTGGTAAACCATTTTAAATATGTTTGAGGTTTATCTAGTCATTTTAATTTTAATTTTTCTTAGTGATAAATATTATCAATAACTTTAATGATGAAAATTGATGAAATAAAAATTTTCAATGCAAAGTGACAATGTAATAGTGTTGGATGATAGAAAATGTGAATAATAAAATTGTAGCCAATTACAAATTGTCTCCATTGCGATCAATCTCAAACTATTTTCTTCTAATATTATTATTGTCATGCTTGTTAGTTTTCTAATATTTTCATATCGATTATATGGAAAGGAAAGTTGAAATTGTAAGCCATTTAAATATTTAGATTGAGTTGTTACAGTAAACATCATACTTTATCTCTCTTTGCTCTCCAATATTTATAGGTTGAATTACTATAACAGAAAAATCAATGTACATTGTCGATAATTTTTTTCACTTACACTGAAATCAATGCACTATTGATTCAATCACTTTAAAATTAATGTACCATCATACATCCAATTGCATCAAATGAGAAATCAAAGTATACAATCAAATCAATGCATCTAATGCAAGAAATAAAATAGTATTAGAAAACACCATGTAAACTAAAATCAATGCATCTAATCCAAGTAACCAATTAGGATTAGAAATCAACATCTACATTAAAATCAATGGATCTAGTGCAAATAAGAAAATAAGGTTAGAAACCAATATCTACATGGAAATCAATGTATCTAGTGGAAGCAATCAAATAGGATTAGAAATCACCATCTACAATAAAATCAATGAATTTAGTGCATGCAATCAAATATGATTAGAAATCATCTACATTGAAATCAATGCACCTAGAGCAAGAAACCAAATATAACTATAAATCAACATCTACATTGAAATTAATGCATCTAGTGCAATAAATCAAATAGGATTAAAAATCACCATCTACACCAAAATCAATGCATTTAGTGAAAGAAATCAATTAGGATTAGCGATCAACATCTACATTAAAATCAATGCATCTAGTACAAGTAAGAAAGTAATATTAGAAACCAACATCTACATTGAAATAAATACATCTAATGGAAGCAATCAAATAGGATTAGAAATAACAATCTTCACTGAAATCAATGCATTTAGTGAATGCAATCAAATAGGATTAGAAATCATCTATATTGAAATCAATGCATTCACTGCAGGAAATCAAATAGGATTATAAATAAAAATCTACATTGAAATCAAAGCATGTAGTGCAATAAATCAAATAGGATTAGAAATCACCATCTACACTGAAATCAATGCATCTAGTGCAATAAATAAAACAGGATTAGAAATCACCATCTACAATGAAATCAATACATTTAGTGCAAGAAATCAAATAGGATTAAAAATAATATACATTGAAATTAATGCATCTAGTGCAAATAATCAAATATCATTAGAAATCAACATCTACGCTGAAATCAATGCATCCAGTGCAAGTAATAAAATAGGATTAGAAATCACCATCTACACTAAAATAAATGTATGCAGTGCAAGAAATATTCTTCCCTCTCTCCACCCTCCATCGATATCTATATTTCTCTCCGTCTATCCTTATGTGTTCTTTATGTCACCCCTCCAAACACACATGCTCTCTCACTCGATATCTATGAATATCTCTTTCCCTACCTCTCTCCACTCTTTCACATCCTCTCCCTCTCTCTCTATCTCTTCACCTTCCAACTTTGTTATTATATGCCTCTTTCTCTGCTCCCCCCTTCTCTACATCTCTCCTGCTTTGTCTCTTTATTTGAACATATCTCTCTTTTCACTCGCTCTTCTCTTCCTCCCTCTCTCCCCCTCACTATCAATTCCTCTTTCTCACCCTCTCTCTCTCTCTCTCTCTCTCTCTTGCAATCCTCAATCTTGCCCCATTACTCTCTTCCTCTCTCTCAACTCCTCTATCTCATTCTTCTTCTGTCTCCCTTTCTCTCCTACCACCCTCTATCTTCCCCCCTCCCTCCCTCTCTCCCTCTCTCTCTCTCTCTCTGACTTTTCCCTCCAATATTCTCTCTCCCTAATAACTCTCTCTCTCTCTCTCTCTAACTATGTTGCTATATCCATAACTTTATCCTTATCTCTCCTTATCTCCCCCTTGTCTCCATCTCTTGATATATGTCTCTTTATCTCAACCCTAAACACACACTTCATCTCTATCTCTCCATGGTCACTCCGTCTCTCTTCACTTCTCACTCTCTATGTCTTTCTTCTTCCCTCCCTCTCTCTTTAGTTCTCACACTCTATGTCTTTCTTCTTACCTACATCTCTCCCCCTTTGTTAAATTGGCAAGTAGGGCCAAACTCCATGTGGCTCAGCTTATTTATGGCAGCTGAAATTTTTATTGGATCCCTCTCGTTGAGAGGTGTAGGGTAGATCTAAATATCATCCAATTTCGATAAGTATTTATGGACATATGATTTTATTTTGATTATGGATTTATTATCAAGCCGACTAGCAACTTATGTAGTCTCAAGAAACCCAAACTTCATGTCTATTCAACTATCCAGGCTTTTAGTATAAATAAGAGAGGATTTGGACTCATTAGATACACACAGTTCATGTGATCTCCTTCTCACCACGTCTTGGGTTTTTGTTGAAAGAGAGATACACAAGAAGATGCGTTGAATGATGCCCTAGCATATATGTGGATGATGCCCTAGCAATATGCATACACACATTCAATCCTGAATCATTCTTGAAGGAAAGCAAAGTGAAAGGATAAATGAGAGAAGGTAGCAGTAGTCATTTGAGAAGGTTTTTTCTGTCATACGAAGTTTGTTCTCTTAGGTGGCATTCTACTCTGATCTAGGGTTTCATGGGAATACTATTGGGTTGTAGATCTAATCTAGCCCCAGATTGGAATGATAGATGAATACCAAAGAGACCAAAGACATCTAAAGGCTAGAGGAGCCCTATCTCTCCCATTACGTGCATCCGCATACTGAAGAAAAGGGTTCTGTCTTCACTGACCTATAATAGTCATCCATTTAGCATCAAAAAATTACAAATCGAGAGATTGTTATGTATGGGATGAGTCTTCATGAAGTTTGAGGATAGAAAAAGGCTAGAAGAGCCTATCTGAGATCATCGTTGCTGACTAGAATGGAACACTGTAATATATGAAATATATAGATGTTGTCCACACAGTGATGTAAGCGGCAACTTCATGAATGTATGTGGATAAACAACAACAACTCAATAAATATACATGCGCACAACCCAGGTGGATACACAACTCAATGAATATATATACACACGCAGTCACTCAGGCAACACGCTATCACTAAGGCAATATATATATATATATATACGCGCAGTCAATATATATACATGCACATCTTTCACACTCAAGCAATATATATATTGAAAACGGATTACTGTAGATGACAACATGATTGTGTAGTTTGCGACTGCATGGAGGATTTGAAATCTATAGCCTAGCTACTTTGCTAGGCTGCAAGCCATAGCAAACAGCTAAGGTTGATGACAGTGTTATAGTGTTGCAGCATGATGATCTACATGCATCATAATGATGATAATGCACATTAGCCAGGAGCTAGATGATGTATGGCAAACATAGTATGTTCCAGCATGATGATGCACATGTAGCATAATGATGATTATGCACATTAGCCAGGAGCTACATGATGAATGGGCAGCATGATCATGGAGACCATGATGCATGAAGAGCATGATTCATGGGTAGCATAGTATGATGTAGCATGATGGTGCTACACGGTAAGGTGCAGCAAATGGACAAGGTGCAACACTATAATAGGTGAAGAAGTCACCTTAGAGAATCAGTTGAAGCAATATGTCTTCAATTGATCTCCGTAGATATCATAAGTCAAAGTATTGACTTCTATTGTAAATGTACTCTCTCTCTCACTTTCTCTATTGAACTTTGAAGAACATAAAAGAAAAATTGATCAAGGGTTTCCCCACATTATGGAGTTTGTCCCTAGCTACCACCACATCTTCTGTCCTCTTGTCTTGGCATGTCTTATGCGATTTATATTTATCTTCTATCTGTAGTTTATCTTAATGCTTATGTGATTCATAACCATGAAAATTTAAATAAATTTCTCTAGCATAGAACATACCTAAAATTAACATGGCATCAGAGCTGAGGTGAAGACAATGCCCAAGCAAGAGTGAAAGAGAAATCACCAAAGACAGTTGGGACAAGATAGAAGGATCAATGGGTTATTCATAATTCACCTAGGGTGAAGTCGAAGCAGAGCATATTATGAGAATGCCGTAGCAGAAATTTTGATAGCCTACCTAAAGATCACTTCATTGAGAAGTTCGGATCTAAGGGTGGAAGGAAAGGTAGATGTCTTGGTTATGAGTTTAGCCCTTATGTGAAGGAGTGTCCGAATGGAAGAGATGCAGGTCATCAAGGACACATTTGACTCTTCAAGGAAACAAGGAACCCCAAGAATGGACGTCGAAGGTTTTAAGGTGGCATTCATCGATGGAAAGGTACGTGTTTGAAAATAAAATTTTCAAAGATGCTTTTGAGTTCAAGGATGGATTAAGTTACAGGAAGTCTACTGGGGACCACGTCCATTGACACATAGCATTGGAGGTCTATGAGTCAGATGGTGACAAGTAAGCTTGAATTCAAAAAGAGCATGAAAGTACATGTCTGAGATGTACCGAAGGAAAATCTTATAAGGCGACCATTCCTCTCATGTAGCAGGTCCACAAGTTTGAAACAACCTGTGGAGTTTGAGATTCATGAATGGGATATCATCTATACAGGTGGAAGAAAGACTGAGTCTATGGCTTGAAGCAAAACACCCCAGGCGCGTTATGAGAGGACTGATAGCTGTTTGATGAAGCTGAGGTTCACTAAGGAATGAAACCAATATACACCATTATTTACAAGTTTATTCACTCTAGTGGTTTCTCATAGGCCTAGTTTTTGAAATTATGCTCTGATACCATTTGTCACGTACCCAATTTTTGCCTATATTTGGTTTTTTTTAGTTACAATGTTTTACATGGATATTGTCTCCTTGTAACATGCACTGGCCTCTAATAATAATACATACATTTGAGTTTAGAACATAACATTCTATCGTAAAATTCACACGATGAAATTTGGTAATCAATTAGCCATCTCACTCCATATGTATATCCTTGATGTAGATATACTCATTGTTTTAGTATACTTTGTATAGATACTTTTAATGATAAAAATATTGTTACCCGATGAGGTAATTTTTGTATGTCCTTATCTAAATTGTACCTTGGTTAAGTTATAAGGCATGTAATATGTCTGACCACTTGGGGGTCTAGTTGAGCTTATATCCAACCTACGTTTCTATAGTCCATTCATTATTTCTAACATGTAAATTCACCTAATCAGGCACCCATGTGGGATGTAAGGGGTGCTCTATAGATTTTTACTGTGCTCATATGCTTACACTTGGTGATATGAGACTAGCACATGTCAAATGTCCATGTGATTAAAACATTCCATTAGTATTGGGCTCCATCTATCGCAACGATTTACATGATTTCAATCTAGGGTTGTGGTTTATCTACTCAAATCTTTACACTTTCACCTCTCATTTCACTTTGTTTATTCATAAAACATTTTCATGAGGGTGAGAGGGTTTATGCACCTATAATCTAATTGTCATGCCCATTTGGCCGTTTTACGTAGCTGTACTCTTCTACTGTAGCATTTTCAGCTTGGTGACGGATAGGAATGACTAGAGAGGTCTTTATTTAGAGTCCTTCTACTCAAAATTTGTAATCATCCTCTTAATAAGCTTGTGGAACCAATGAGATTTATCTTACTTTCAAGTGTTACGCTACGTTTACTTCACTAAGGTACCCATCAGGTGATGAAATTGACTAGAACTTGGAGGGCTTGGGTTCAACATAGATGTTTTATTTATTCCCATCTCCCTTAGAGGTACCACGGTCATTCATTAAAATTTCTCGCCCTTTTCTTACCTAGTTGGTTATGGAATACCCAGGAGTTTTGCTTCCTAATCTCTTTCTTTCCTCATTTTCTTTGTCATAGAGTTATGGCATGTGTTGTTCTGTGATTGCCGTGTTGTATGCATAGGTAACTTAAAATGGGTTTAGCATAATTAGTGTGTTATTTTTGTTTATTTCGAGTAGTAACATTTCTAGGTCCATATACTACTAGTGTAGCACCTTATTTTTATTTTTGGCATAGCCCCATCTTTTTTTGTTTTGCCCATGTAGTCCCCATATTGCTATTATTGTGCCCCATCAAAGTCGACTATCGTTATTATTGTGCAAATTATTATTGTTACGTAGGTTTTGATTATATTGTGACCCCTTAGACTCATATATATAGAAAGGAGGTATTTTAATTTGTAGCATCCGAGAATTTTTCATTTATGTAATGTGAAGGATGTTTTCCCCTCAAAGAGGATACATTCTTATTCGTTGATCTATCCTTTTCTGAGCTTGATGCATAACATTTGGTATGAGAGCTTTGGTTTCAAGGGTTTCACTATTGCAAATAGGTCATTGTGGAACTTTTGCTATAACTATTTTTCTACAAAGTTTAAAAAGCTAAAAGTTTTACCACGAGGAGCTGAAATCGTGATGAAATGTGTGTAAACATTTCAGCTATTTATTTGCTATAGTTTGAGAGATATGATCCACATAAGTTAGGGTTTTTGCATGCTCCAAAATTTCATCTCACATAGGTGGCCTTGATAAAATAATCATATTGTCCTCTACGAGTACTGGATTTGAATTTTGAAAAACATTTCCACAATTGAACAGATTGTAGTATCTTGTGTATCATTTTCAGTGCCGAATGTAAAAACAATGGCACATGGAACTCTGTACAAGTTCATTGTACTGAATGAGTCCATAATCAGGCCATCAGTGGAGATCGGACATAACTCTACCTTGAAGAATCAAAATTTAGTTTGACTTGTGGCATTGGAAAGAAGACATAGAGGGATACCATAAGACCTTATTTCAAACCTTGAAGATCCAAATTTATAGAGATACAAAAAATTCAATACTGAGCTCCTACAAAGCAAGAAAAAAGTGTGTATTGTTTTAAAATTTGCATAGGTTTTGTTTGAAAGATCAGTTTGAAGTGATCCAAGTGGCATATTGAAGCATAAATATCATTGTTTTATTCCAAAATGACTCAAAGTAAGAAAAATGAAACACCTAGTAAGCGACCATAAATGGAAACAAAGAAGTCCACCACTCAAAACTATAGATATGGAAGTGTTGCTTCTTCTATCCTTCCAACACCTAAAAGGTTGACACCACAGTAATTGGAAGAAAAAAGAGAAAAAGGGCTTTGTTATAGTTATGATAGAAATTAAACTAAAGGTCATAAGTGTGCTGAGAAGAAATTATTTTACGTAGACTATGAAGAGGAAGAATAAAAGGAACAAGAAACATCAAAAGATGAGCATATACACCAGGAACCAACCCCAAAGAAAGAATAAATGAATCCGAGCATATCTTGTACTGCATTGGAAAGAATTACTACTCCCCAAACTCTCAAGATAGAAGGACATATCAAGAATAAAAAGGTGATAATGTTGATTGATTCAGGTAGTAACCATAATTTTATTCATTGTAAGATAGCCAAGGAATTGAATTGCTTCCTATATCCAACAATAGAGTGTCAAGTGATGGTTGCAAATGGAGGAACTATAAATTGTTCTGGAAAATTCCATAATATTAGGCTAACCATATATTGTTGTGCCGATTTAGTTCCCATATTGTTATTATTGTGCCCCATAGAAGTCCAATATTTTTATTGGTGTGCCCTTACATTATTATTGTTATGTCAGCTCTGATTATATTATGACCCCTTAGACTCCTATATATAGAAAGTAGGTCTTGTCATTTGTATCATCCAAAAATTGTGCATTTTTGTAATGTAAAGGAGGTTGCTCCCTCGAAGAGACCAATTTCTAAGGCGTTGATCTTTTTCTCTATCTTTTTTGTGAGTTGGTTTCGTAACATTTGGTAGGAGAGCTTTGGATTCTAGGGTTTCACTGCTAGTTCATTGTGGAATTTTCGCTACGAAGTTTCAGAACCTAAAACAAACTCATTTGAGAAACAATCTTTATGAACGTCGGGTTCAAATTTCAGATATTCTCGCTATATTTATGGAGATATGATCTAAGGACGTTAGGGTTTTTACAAACTCCAAAATTCCATCTCAAATAGATCAACATGGAAGTTTTGCTATAATTTTCTTTCTACAATGATTCAGACTCTCAAATTAAAACCCATTTGAGCTGAAATCATGGTGCAATGTGGGCCTGAATTTTAGAGCTTGTTTTGCTATCCAGTAAATTGGATACTATAGATGGAGCAATATTTTTATCTACATGATATACGACTGTTACAAAATGTACATATTGCATATTTATATTTAGAACCAAATCAGTTTGTATGGTATAGAGTGTCTTTTTGCTCGTAAATCACTTGTCACCTGGTCAATTTTCATGGAGGAAATGATAGCATATTATGAGGATACAAAGAGAAACACCTTCTTTAGATAGTTGATAAATCTCAAACAAAAGGGTTCAATGGAAGAGCACATTGAGGACTTCCAAAAATTGAATATAAGGGTAAATGATATTCTAGAGAAGCAAAGGATTGATGCCTTCGTAGGGACTTTAAAGGATAACATTCAACATGAGGCTCGTCTTTGGGAACCTGATTCATTAGAGAAGGCATTCAGGTTGGCAAGAAAAATTGAAAGTAGAATTATGGAAACAAGGAATCCTACCACTCACAGCTATAAATATGGATGTGTGTTTGCTCCTAGCCTTCCACAGCCTACAAGGTTTACACCGAAAAAATTGGAAGAAAAAAGAGAAGAAGGGCTTTGTTACAATTGTCATAGAAAATACACTAAAGGTCATAAGTGTGTTGAGAAGAAATTATTTTACATACATTGTGAAGTGGAGGAAGAAAAGGATTAAGAAATGTCAAAAGAAGAGGATATACACCAGGAACCAACCTGAGAGAAGGAAGAAATGAATCCAAACATATCTTCTAAATCATTGGTAAGAATTACCAATCCTTAAACTCTCAAGATAGAAGGACATATCAAGAAGAAAAATGTTCAAGAAGTGAAAGATGACATTGAGCATTAAGAAATGAGTCCAACAATATCTTGTAATGCATTGGCAGAAATTACCACTACTCAAACTCTCAAGATAAAAGGACATATCAAGAAGAAAAAGGTTCAAACAGTGAAATATGACATCGAGCATCAACAACAATTTCTCGAACTTTTAAAAGATAACACCACTTTGGTGCATAAACAATCCCTACTGCATCGCACACTTAACTAGTAGAAGAAAAATAAAACATGAAACTTTAAATACAAGAGGACAAGAAATAAAACATACTGTAATGTTTCTCGAATCTTGGAATCAAACTGGCTTTTTATTGCTGAGTCTGTGAACCCATGACTTTATTATGAGGTTTTTGATCAACATTAATTTTGTGTGACACTTTTCACAAAACATACAGAGGCATTTTTAATTTTTGTAATTAACATATAATAACATTATTAAGGCCATCATGGAAGTGATGCAAGCCCTAGGTGGTCATCACACGCCCGTCAACAAACCACTGGCTATTTTAAGAAAACAATAAACCACCTTCTGGTACTCCCCTCTAGTGGTTTTGGCAAAGTGGGTGAGAAAAACCAAGACAATTCCCTGTCTCTGATCTTTCAATTAATGGTTTTACAACTTGGCTTTCCTTGGATCTCATCTCAAATAAACATTGACTTGTCTGACCTCCAAGAATTTTGTTGTTTTGAGCATGAAATAATGTGATTTGTCAATTATTTTTTCACCTACAAGATGTATAGCAATGGACTTTTTTTGGCCTGTATTCCAGATGTGCTAGTCTATATGGTCAACATATCCATCGTAATTATTATTTTTTCTACAAGAGCAGGCTTCATGTATGATTCATCCTCAAACACATCTAGCCCTACACGAAACATAGTATTTTCTTTCAAATAATCCACGATATTTGCTTCATTAATCACTGGGCCTCAACTTGCATTTACGAGAATCACTTCCTTAGACATGATCGATGACTTGTCTTTGTTAATCAAGTGATAAATAGTCTTTTCTAACACATGATGAAGGTTTATCTGGTCAATGTCTCTCAAAAAATTGTCAATAATGGAGCTCATTTTTCATGTAATTGGTGCTTTATCTTAGGACACAAAAAAAAAACTTTCGATAATTTGTTGCATATTTTTCAAGTCAAGTGGATTGGTATAAATATTAATATATGGGGTTCATTCTAGAAACTCCATAATCATTTAGACATACACAGAGTCAATTATTCGAAATTAGATTTGTTAACTTCGTTATAACCAGCCTAGATCCATCTTAATTTTGGATCTATCAAGTGCCAAAAGTGATTGAATCTCTCAAGGTGAAAACATATTTTTTGAGTGGAAAACATGATGAAAGGTTTGCACCTTGAGATATTTGATCACTCTCAGTGCTTGATAGATCTGGAGTTAAGATGTGTCTAGGCTGGTTTCAGTCGTGTGCAGCCAAGGAAAATCTATCAAACATATGATTAATTTTATCAATAATATGTGAAAAACATCTAATATTGGTAAACCATCTTAAATATGTTTGAGATTTACCTGGTCATTTTAATTTTAATTTGTGTTAGTGATAAATATTATCAATAACTTTAATGACGAAAATTGATGAAATAAAAATTTTGAATGCAATGTGACAATGTAATAGTGTTGAATGATAGAAAATGTGAATAATAAAATTGTAGCCAATTACAAATAGTGTTCATTGTGGTCAATCTCAAACTATTTCCTTCTAATATTCTTATTGTCATGCTTGTTAGTTTTATGATATTTTCATATCGATTATATGGAAAGGAAAGTTGAAATTGTAAGCCCTTTAAATATTTAGATCGAGTTGTTGCGGTAAACATCATACCTTATCTCTCTTTGCTCTCCAATATTTATAGGTTGAATTACTATAACAGAAAAATCAATGTACATTGTCAATAATTTTTTTCACTTACATTGAAATCAATGCACTATTGATTCAATCACTTTAAACTTAATGT
>APFE030376555.1:0-24284 GCA_000404065.3 Pinus taeda | reverse complement strand
ATATAGCTTCACTAATATGTAAATTGTAAAATGATTAATATTTAATATTTACATTAGAAAAAATACGAATACACTCATCAAATTTAAATCGTAATTTACATTTTATAAATGATTATAATATTTTTCAATTCATGTAGTTTTCATATTATTAATGCAAATACATTTTAATTATGTTGATAAACTTAAGTGGAATGTGCAATCTTGAAAAGAAATTACACAGTATAAACTTATAATAAATTTTAAAAAATAACATAGTTATACAATTTTTCGAAATTCACTTTACTAATATATAAAATAAATTATAATCAAAATGTAATAATAATAATCTTATAAATACACTTTATTATTAAATTAAAAAAAATACAAATATTTATAATAATTTAATTTGTTTATATTATAATTAATATTAATTATGATTATTTAAAATAAAAGTTCAATCGATGATATGACCAACCTGTAGGAAGGAGAGCGGGAGAGCAATGAAGGCAACGAGGGTTTCAGTCTTCGGAAGAGGTTTTCTCCATGGATGGATGCAGAGGAGGGAGCTCCACTCCCTCCTACAAGGAGGTGGTGGCCAACAAGGGCAGGAAACCTCTAGAAATAGGCAAAGGTAATGCTGAGGAAGGTAGAAGAAATAGGGAAGAGGAAACAGAAAGTACCAAATCGAAGGAGAACGATGGCACAAAAGACAAGGAGGAAAATGACAAAAAACAGGGAACAAAAGACAAAAATCAGAAGGGACCATGCAAACCCAAAACTAAAATCACTCCTAGAGTAGTTTTAAATGATCCAGCGCTGCAGGCGCATAGGGATCACATGCGGACCTATGAAATCATATGCAAATTCATGGGGCTATGGCCCACTGAAAAAGCTTTACAAACATGGATCAAATACCACTGGAAGCCTAAAGGGAGAATTGATCTTCATCTGGGGTCCAAGGGATTCTTTACTGTGGTGTTCACTAACATTGAAGACAAAGACAAAGTGTTTGAAGGCGGCCCCTGCTTCTATGCTACAGCAGGGCTCTATATGCGGTCATGGACAATGAACTTCATACCGGAGCGCGAAACTTTTACTTCAGTCCCGGTTTAGGTAAGACTCTATTCTCTACCTCTTGATTATTGGAAAACAGAATCGCTAGCAGCCATAGGTAATAAATTAGGACAGTTTGTCAAAGCTTTTGAAGCCACAAGGAGGGGAAAATATACCTCCTTTGCAAGGATCTGTGTGGAAATGGATCTTTCTGGAGCTCTCCCAGATGAGGTCATCTTGGAGGTCTTTGATGAGGAATGGGTGCAGAAAATCGACTATGAACATATCCCATTCCGATGTCGTAGATGCCATGAACATGGGCACCGCCTAAGAGATTACCCCCTCAGTAAAGCAGAGAGAAAAAGCAAAACTAACTCAATGAAAGACACATAGAGCTTTCATAAAGTAGTTCATAAAGGAAAAAGTGGCAAAAAAGGGCCAAAGAAACACCAAACTGAAGGAAAAAAGGTTAGTCAGAATCAATTCCAAGTTCTTGAAGAGGATGAAGAAATATCAGTAGAAGATCAAGTAATGAACGAAGGTTATGAGAAGAAGGAAAAGGCAGAAGAAAGAGATCAGATACAGGAAAACGAAAAATAGAAAGGGATCATGCTGAGTGAATCAGAGCTGGAAATGGATCAGGAAATGACCCATCATGAGATGGAAATGCAGGACAATGAGCTACAGGAGATTCTTGACAGAGAAAAACTGGATCTAGAAGGGTTCTTAATTCAAGGAAAACCT
This sequence comes from Pinus taeda, assembly GCA_000404065.3. NCBI lineage: Eukaryota > Viridiplantae > Streptophyta > Pinopsida > Pinales > Pinaceae > Pinus > Pinus taeda. The sequence continues at coordinate 22,508 of APFE030376555.1, read as the reverse complement.
GGTGGGGTAGAATCACTACCACAAGAAGAGTTTAACTGGATACAACAGTTATTCTTATGGAGAACTCAGGCAAAGGGTTTGGAGGGAGTAAACAACATTGAAAGACAGAGTAATGAAGGGGTTAAAGCAGTAAAAATGACTCTGGGGTTAGCACCGAGAATCCTAGGGAAAAAAGGAGGCAAGAAAAAGCAGAAAGATCTATTGATGGAATGTGGAAAGCTTATGGTAAAATTAGGTGAGATGAAAGATCTAACCAGTTACTCATTTACCAATCTTTAGTTATGAAAATCACAACTTGGAATATTAGAGGTCTAGGCAGCAAGAGAAAGCAGAGAATGTTGAATGATAGAATGAAACAAGTAGCTCCCGATATAATTTTTGTCCAAGAAACAAAATGTTCCATTCAAAAATTAAGGAAAATCTATAGTAAATGGTTCAGTAGATTTGTGTTTCTAGAAGTTAAAGAAGAAAACACAGTAGGAGGTATCCTCACTCTCTGAAATCCCCAAAAAATTGGAATAATTGATGTGTTGGCACCAAGGAATTATTTATCAATGGTTATACATCCTGTAGGAGATAGGGACACTTACCTAGTTACGAATGTTTATGGCCCTCAAAGGTTAGATGGCAAAATCAGGTTTATAGAATCCTTGGTGGATCTCCGAGGCAGACATGTAGGATTACCTCTGGTCATAGGAGGGGACTTCAATATGATTAGATCTCTCTCGAAGAAAAAAGGGGGTACAAGAGCCCTAAATAAAGATTCCTTAGCCTTCCAAATCTTTGCAGAAAACATGAAGCTAGTTGATATTGAGACAAACAATGGCCTCTGCACATGGAACAATAAAAGAGGAGGGGATTCCCAGGTAGCCTCCAAGTTAGATAGATTCATGATCTCTGAGGATCTCATGCTTCTAGACAAGGAAATAATAGCAGGAATTCTTCCTTTTGGAGGCTCAGATCACTGGTTGGTTCAAATGGAGATCAAGGGCATAGGTACCCCAAGAAATAGACCTTTCAGATTTGAAAATATTTGGCTATCTCACCCAAAATTCATTAGCAACATTAAAAAATGGTGGGTAGAGGATTTGCAGTCTCAAGGATCATCCATGTTCCTGCTACACAAAAGATTAAAGCACATTAAGTTGAAGCTAAAAACCTGGAACAAAAATGAATTCGGTAATATTTTTGCAGAAAAGAAATCCGTGGAAAGTAAAATTATGGAGCTTAACCAAGCTTTGATCAAGGAAGGCTTTGATAAGAATAAAAATGGTCAAGCAGAGAACATCATCAAGAATGGGAAAAGTTGTGTAAATAAGAGGACTTTTTTTGGAAACAAAAATCAAGAGTTCAATGCCTAAAAGAAGGAGAGCGTAACACCAAAATTTTCCATAGATCCACCATAGCAAATAGGACTCACAATAGGATCTCTTTGATCAAGGATGAGGAGGGGCAGTTACATCAATCTCATGAAGAGATAGAATTAGTGTTAGTTAAGCACTTCCAAGATATCGCCCAGGAAAATACAATTAATGGGATCCTTTCATCAAGGACCTCACTTCACATATCCCTAAGTTGGTATCTAGAGAGGATAACTACAATCTCAACAGACCTGTAACTGAAAAGGATGTTAGTGAGGTCCTCAAGGAAATGCAAAATGGCAAGGCTCCAGGTCTGAATGGATTTATTGTGGATTTCTTCAAAGCCTGTTGGAGTATTGTCAAAAAGGATATTTTAAGGGTAGTGGAAGATTCCAGGCTGAACAAAACTATTTTGAAAGCTCCCAATACTTCCTTTATCTCCATAATTCCAAAATAGGAAAATGCTCAAATGGCAGAGAGGTATAGGCCCATCGCTTTATGCAATGTAGTTTACAAGATAATCTCCAACGTTGTGGCCAATAGAATCAAACCTTTGCTGCCTACGCTTGTTTCGGGGGAACAATCGGGTTATGTGGAAGGCAAAAAAATTCTAGATAACATGATTCAAGCTCACGAGGTGGTCCACTCGTTAACTACTAAAAGGAAAGCGGGCATGATCATGCAATTGGACATAGCCAAAGCATATGATAAAGTGAACTAGACTTGTATTAAGAAAGTGCTTATTGCGTTTGGGTTTGATCATAACTGGGTCAGATGGGTCATGGCCCTGGTGACTTCCTCCAACTTTTCAATCTTAGTTAATGGCTTTCCCTCTGAAATTTTTCTTCCTTCTAGAGGCTCAGACAGGGAGATCTGCTCTCCCCTTTTCTCTTCATCCTCATGATGGAAGGGCTGGGGCTGTCCATTAAGTAGTGTAGAGTAACGAGAAAAATTCAAGGTCTCTAACTTGTGGAGAATGGTCAAGTTCTGACTCATCAACAGTTTGTAGATGATACCATGTTACAGGGAATTCCCACAGTCAAGGAAGTGCTAGCTTACAAACAAATTTTGAATGACTTTGCTATGGCATCAGGTATGGAAGTTAATCTTTCCAAATCAAAAATATTTTTCTTTAACACCCATATAGCCATTCATAGAAATGTCTCCAGAATTCTTGGCTTTCAAAGAGAATCCCTCCCCTCTAAGTACTTGGGAGTTCCTCTAACGAATAAACCTTTGAACAAGAACATATGGGAACCGTTAATCACTAAGATGCAAGATAAGGTCAAGACATGGGCAATGAGGTCCTTAAATCTGGTTGGCAGACTAGTTCTTACAAAGGCAGTGCTCCAAGTTATCCCAGTCTTTATGCTATTAGCTCTCCCAGCTCCAAGAGGAGTCTTACAGCAATTTAGAAATATCCAAAGAGATTTTCTTTGGGGCAAAGAAGAAACAAGGAAAAAATGGACATTAGTCTCATGGGAGAAGATCTGTAAACCCAAGAACCAAGGAGGCCTAGGATTGGATGATCTTGAGATTCTCAGTAAGGTTCTATGAGCCAAAGTTTAGTGGTGGTGGGTTAAGGATCCTAATGCTCAATGGGCAAGCATCTGGAAAGAAAAATATGCCAGTGCTTGGCTTTCTTCTTATATCATTAGAATGTCTGGAAACATGAAGGGCTCCCCCATATGGAACAAGTCTTGGGAGAATAGAGAGGTGGTTCAAAAAAAAAGTTTCTGGGAAATTAGAGAGGGAGATCTGGCATTATTCTGGGAGGACAAATGGCAACAAGAACCAACACTATTGAAAGAGGAATTTTTGGGCCTCAAGCATGAGATAGAAAACCAAGGATTATTGAAGGTAAAGGACTTTTGGGAGGATTCTCACAATACAGGAAAATGGAGAACCTGGAGGAATATAGATGGTAGAGAGGACAGAACCCTCAAAAGTAGAGCATAGATCCTTAAGAGGATACTGGATCAAAGGATGATTTTAGTTACTGAAGGGCAGGATCAACTAAGATGGGGTAACAACAAAGAGGGCAACTTTAATATAAAGGAAGCAAAAGATATTCTCCTTGGGCTGGAATCCCAAGCTTTGGACAGATCTTGGCAGAAGCTATGGAGGCACAAAGGCTGGATGAAGATCAAACTCTTTATGTGGCTGGTTCACCACAGGAAAATCTTAACCTGGGATAATATTAGAAAGAGGGGTATGCTGGGACTCTCCAGATGTTAGCTCTGTGAGGCTCAAGAGGAGACTATGGAACATCTTCTCAATAGCTGCATTTTCACCTCCAGGCTATGGGATATCTTTGCCACCATCTTCAAGCAGTCCAATAGAGACAAAGAAAGTATCACTAATACCTTAAACAATTGGAGGAATAACTTTCGGATTATGAAGTTATTAACTCGACCTCAGCTCTTTTGCCAAGTTTCATCATATGGAATGTGTGGAAAGAAAGAAACAAAAGAATCTTCAAAGAAGAGAAGAATTCCTCTCTTCTCCTGTTGGAGCAAATTTTGAAACAGCTTAAGGAGACAGTCAGCACCACAGTTAGGGATCTCCCCAAAAATCCTCCCTCAGAAGCAAAATTAACAATTCTCAGGAAGTTAGGCATGCAGGGGCTCATTCCACAAGGTCTAGACAGGAAAATAACCATGAGGGAAAGGGTTAAAGATTTCTAGAATCCTCCCCTAGAAGGTTTTTTGAAGTATAACATTGATGGTGCTTCAAAAGGTAACCCGGGATTAGTAGGCTTTGGAAGAGTTCTTTGGGATGAATCTAGAAGCATCATCTCCCTCTTCCATGGACATTTAGGAAAAGCCACCAACAACATGGCGGAATTAATGGCTTTGGAGAAATGCTTAGAATTTCTGAAACAGGACAACTGCCAAAATGTGATAATAGAAGATGATTCAGTGCTAGTCATGAATGCGGCCAAGGGAATTAACCATGGAATAGGCCCAGAAAAAGTTACAAAACGTTGGAGGTTAATACGGGTTTTCCATAAAATTCAGGGACATCTTCAGGGACTATGCACACTTAGATTCATCCATGTGCGTAGAAAGACTAACAAATTGGTGGACATTTTAGCCAACTAAGGTGTTAGTTGCAAGGATAGCAAAATTTCGATGGATTGGCTCGCAATGTTGCAAAGCAACCTAAGAGATATTTTCCATAACCAGGTGGAAGAGGATAATGAAGTGTATAAGAACAAAACTAAGGAAGCCAACTCGCAATGAGCAGATCTCAGCTTGTTTTACAATTTCAATCAGACAAGTCCATGGTGGCCGATTGGCCAGGGTCAGCCTTTGTTGCCATGGTAATCACAACTCGGAAAATCCTCGGAGTCTGGTGCAAGGTTTTCTTAGTTAGGAGAGAGGTTGAATGTAGGAATTGACAACATCCATTTTGGCGGCAACATTTCCCAATTTTCTAGTGGAGGGAGACAAAACTGCTCCTCGAGTGGTTTCGGAGCGATCGCACCGCTTTCAAGCCAAAGGTGGTTTTGAAAATTTGGCAGCAATGCCATACAAATCATGACACGCGGATGAGGGCGGGGTTTGAATACCACCCTCATCGCACACTAAAGTTCGATCACGTAGGCTGTGCGATATTTAGCTCCGCCATCCGACTTAGAAAGGCCAATCAACGATATGGATTGAGCAAGCGGTTAGGTGGGGTCCGAGGGTTAACCATCTTGCTTCTTCGTGAGGTGATATATATCTCTGACGTCAGATTAAAAAAAAAGATTGGACGGCAGCAATTAAGAGGCAAGTTAGGTTTTTGTTAGCGCGACTATATGTGGGGAGTGTTCACGTACCCTGTGATTCACGTTACTTATTCTTGTTTGTACTCAAAAGGGTTGGACGGGCATTTTTTGGGGTTTGAGGGCAGGGACTTAGTATGGAATTCACCTATTTTGTCTTAGACCTCTCAGTATGGTGGAAATGTGTATATATTGTAAATTATGTTTGATTTAATAAAATAGAAGGCACAACTCTTGCTTTAGCAAAAAAAATAAAAATTAATCACTTAAACTCTAATATTTAATATTAAATAATTTTTTTTTCTCAACAAAGATATCTATAACTAAATTAGTTTTAAATATCTAAATAAATTATTTTTTAAATTCAATAACTAATATATAGTTTTATAAATATTTCAATAAATTTATTTTTCAAAAACTATTCCATGAATTTATTAACCCCCATAGGGGAGAGGGGCAAACCCATAGCAACCCCATAAATTTTTCATAGAATTCCCCATCAAAAGAGAAGAAAGTAGAGGTGAGACAAATACCAACTACTCTAGCCGTAATATGCTTGATGACTTCAATGGCCTCATTAATAGGGATATTAGTGTAGAGGGAGACCACATCTAAACTCACAACTTTGTCATCAAGATCCAATTTTATGCCCTTTAATTCATTGATAGATGATGTGGAGTCCTTGACAAAAGATTGTGGAAGGCCAAAAAGGGGTTTAAGATTTTGGGCTAAATATTTAACAAGAATATAGGTCGTCCTTCCTATGGTGTTTAGAGTGGGTCTCAAGGGAGCCCATTTCTTATGAATCTTTGGAAGGTCATAGATTATGGGGGTAAGAGGGCTACTTTTCAGATGCTTATGACTAAAAGAGATAATTGAGCTACTGGATTTTATAACAAGAGCCATACTTTTAGAGATCTTCTTTAAAGGATCCTTATTAAGTTTCCTGTAGCTCTTGCTATTACAAAGTTGGTGTAACATTTTATTTCGATAATCCTATTTATCTAGAATAAACAAAACACCAACCTTGTAGGTTTTCATAACAACAATGTCCTTGCTATTGTTGTGTCAAACTCAAGTTTGCAAATGTGGTTCTTGAGGTTTTTCTTTTTGAATATAACATCACAATCATGTCATGTCTGATGGTATATTAGTAACCTCTAATAAGTCTCTAATACCATATTCAATGTCACAAATAATATCATTGATTCGGATCATTCTAAAAGCAACGTAAAATTTAAACCTTTCTTGAGAGAAAATAGACTGAGTCATTGTACGTAAACCTTCCAAGACAAAAACAAGCACTGAATCATGACTTCGAAACCATCGGTCCTGTAATAGACCTAAAAATTGTTGGGATCAAATTTCGACTATGCAATGGAGGCATAAGTGGGATTACGATTTACCGGAAGAGGGCCATAATCTATCTTCCTCTGGTTTGTATCACATACAGCACAGGTGTACTATTCCATAAATTAATCGCTTTCAAGATGTGAAGGTCATTAGAAATCAGTTACGTGAGTAGTTACCTGAATCTCGTGGAAGAGTTGATCGAGTCACAAAAAAAGATATGGCTTTGCTAAGATCAATGGAAATCCTTACCAAACTTCTTGGGAGTGACCAAGAGGTTGCCGACCTTTTCAATAGCCTATGCACAAATTTTGGGGCCGTGATTATGGAAAATGTCTTCGATGGACTTAGAAAAGATGTGAATGCACACTTCAAAGATAAAACTAAAATTAGGGTCCAACTTCAAGAGTTTGTGCGAGATCATTCATCATCGTCGTGGAAAGCTTCAGCTTTTGGGGCGGCAAATGTTATAGTTCTTCTCTCCCTGGTTCAAACAGTGTGCACAGTTATATAACTTATATAGAAGAAGTAGCGCCTTAGCGTTTTTTTCTCCGAAAAAGATAAGTGATTTGTACTCGGTTGATGATTTGCAGTTTTGTTCAGATGTAGCACCATCTCTCTAGTTGGTTTAGGTGATGTGCTGTTACTGAGTATAAGATAGCGAGCATCGTAGATAGAGTAAGAAATTTTAACTTGGTTTAGGTTGGCCAGAGTAATTACGTATCAACCTTGTAAGATGATGTATTTCCCTGAAATCATTAGCATAATTTTGTAGTCTTTGTCTAGTATTCTCCACTTTTAGACATTCTCAGTGAAAACTGGTTTTTCATGGAAGCATTAATACAATATAAGTATATGTTATCAATATTCATGTATATTGGCTATAAATTAAAAAAAAAATATTTATATAATTTAGATTTATCGTCTTTTTATTAACACTTAATTTTAAAAAGTTAGTGCAAATTCTTAAAATAAAATAAAAAATATTCATCTCATTAATATAAATATGATAAAAATAAATAAATAAATTATTATCTCATTTATATATAAAAAACATTTAAATAAATTACTATCTCACTCCTATGAATGAAAAAACATTACTTTTATTATAGTTATTGTATTATAAATTAATGTTTGGTAAATAAATCACTGAATCTCAGCTTTTTAATATTTAATTTAATTCTAAATGTGTAGAATTTCCACGCACAGTTTATTTTTCTAACCGGTTGAAAGACCCATTATGAGTGAGTCTATACTTATCATAGAATCTCAACAACATGGATTATTAACATTCTTATCTTGCAATATTATCTTAGGGTGTTAATATTGTGTGTATTTTATAAGATCATTCCCCTTTTTTATTTTATATATATATGGCTATACTTTTCTATATATATGGCTATGCTTTTAAATTTATGGTTTCAAAAATTAAATAAATAGCGTCACTAAGATGTAAATCGTAAAATAATTAGTATTTAATATTTACATAATAGAAAAAATAAGAAAACCCTAATTTACACTTTATATATATGATTATAATATTTGTAATCCATGTAGTTTTCATATTATTAATGCAAACACATTTCAATTATGTTGATAAACTTTAGTTAAATGTGCAATCTTCAGAAGAAATCTTAAGTATAAACTTGTAACTTTTTATTTCTAATAACATAGCTACGTCATTTTTTTGAAATTCACTTTAATGAATATATAAAATAAATTATAATCAATATGTAATCCTAATAATCTTATAATACTTTCTTTATAAATTCAAAAAATTGTAGATATTATAATAATAATTTTTTATTATTTATAATTTAATATAATATAATATTTAAATAAGCTTACTCATTGAAACTCTAATATTTTTATGTATTAAAGTAATTTATCTTTTCTTATAAAAGATATATAAAAATAATTTATTTTTTAAAATTCAATAATTAACATATAATTTTATAAATATTTCAATAAATTTCTTTTTCAAAAACTATTCCATGAATATATTAGCCACCACATAGGAGAGGGGCGAATCTATGGCAATCTCACAAGTTTTTCATAGAATTCCCCATCAAAAGAGAAGAAAGTAGAGGTGAGACAAATACCAACTAATAGGGATACTAGTGTAGAGGGAGACAACATCGAAACTCACAAGTGTTTTTCATCAAGATCCAATTTTATACCCTTTAACTCATTCATAAACGATGAGGAGTCCGACAAAGGATTATGTAAGGCTAACAAGGGGTTTAAGCTTTTGGGCTAAATATTTAGCAAGAATATAGGTCGTCCCACCTATAGTGTTGACAATGGGTTTCAAGGGAGCCCATTTCTTATGAATCTTTGGATGGTCATAGATTCTCGGGGTAGGAGGGCTACTTTCGATAAGCTTATGAATAAAAGAGCTAACTGAGCTACTAGATTTTATAACTAGAGCCACACTTTTGGAGATCTTATTTTTTCGTGTAGCTCCCGCTATTATAAAGGTGGTGCAACATTTTCTTTCGGTAATCCTCTTTATCTAGAATAACCATAACACCAACCTTGTAGGCTTTCATAACAACAACGTCCTTGTTATTGTTTAACGACTTGAGAGTGTCAAACTTAGGTTTTCTAATGTTGTTCTTGGGAGGTTTTTCCTTTCTAAGGATAAAATCAAAGTCATGTCTGATAATAATTTTAGTGATGTTCGATAAATCTCTAATACTATATTCAATGTCACAAATAATATCATTAATCAGGATCATTCTAAAAGGAAGGAAAAAATTTAATCCCCTCTCTATAAGACTATAAACCAGGTCATTGTAGATCAAACATCCAATAATGATAAGCTTGTATATGAAGGTGAATGTATGATCTCCATTAAAAGATGTATTAAAAGATGTATTGATGAGTGCCTTCTAATGCTACAAGACAAAAACAAAGCACTGAATCATGACATCGAAACCATCCCTCCTCTAGTAGACCTAAAAAATGTTTGGATCAAATTTTGACCATGCAATGGAGGCATAAGTGGGATTACGTGTGACCGGAAGGGGGCCATAATCTCTCTTCGTCTTGTCTCTACCACATACGGCACAAAGGTACTATTCCGTAACTTAATCGCTTTCAAGATGTGCAAGCCATAAGAAATCAATTACGTGAGTAGTTAGGTGAATCTCCTCGAAGAGTTGATGCACTCACAAAAAGACATGGCTTAGCTATGATCAATGTGAATCCTTACAAAATTGCTTGGGAGTGACAAAGAGGTTGCTGATCGTTTCAATGGTCTATGCAAGGATGTTGGGGCTATGAGTATCGAAAATGTCTTCGATGGATTGAGAAAAGATGTGAATGCAGACTACAAAAATAAAATTAGGGAGAAGATGTAACATCCCTAAGTAACTCAGCTTAAATTAAATAGTTGAGAGATAGTTACGAATTAGTTATTAGCTGATTCTTTGGAAACTGAATGAGCAGAGTGCATGAAAATAATCCTTAACATGTGATATGGGGGATTGGTTGCTGACGGGTGCGGAGATGTGGCTACTAGTAGCGTAAAACGTGTAGACACCCAACTTTTACAGCATCAGTGAATTTAAGTTCCGTGAAGATTCATGTATATTAACCGAAATTCGTTAGTTGGTTCTTGATTATGTTTTTTCTTAGAACGAGATTAAAAATAGAGAGAGCCTGTGACAGAGGGAGGTTCCCCAAATTCTGAAGACAATACAAGAGAGAGGAGGCTTTTAATAGCTAGTTCTCTATTATACGATCCAGATTTTGAAGATGATGGAAGCTGTGGGGACTTCCACGGTTTAGTAAAGAGTAGAAGGGTTGGATTGTTCCAAGACCAATAGGTCATTGGCAGCGCCTTCAGCCTCCAGAGGAGTTACAGAACGATTTCATCGAGGAGGGATGGATAAGACTCTGCCAGCGGTTCACTTCTTCATTTATAACATTTTTAACATGTTGAACTGACTCAGTATATTTGTGTGGCTCCTTTAAGTGGTGGTGCTGGAAACCTCCTAGCTTACGAGAGTCTTGGTGCAACAGAACTTGAGTTGGAATTTTAATTAGACAATCACATCATCTTTATAATTTTGTGACATGGATGTCATAGGGATACCAGTATTAACTTCGATAGGTGATGGAAGCATGCAGTGGAGGCATGGAGTGAGTCACTGAAAAGATAAGTAACTAGCTCGCTTTTTTGAAGAAAAAAATATGTTTGTTTTATTTGGGTATCTTATTAAGCATTTCTTACCCAATATAGATAGCATATGCATAATAGTATGCAACAGTAAAAGATTAATTATTTTATATGTTTTCTTTGTAAAGAAAACATGTTAATGCACGCAGTAAAAAAATTAAATATTTGATATGTTTTCTTGGTGAAGAAATGCAAGCAGTAAAAGATTTAATATTTGTTATGTTTTCCTGGTAAAGAAAATAGGTATTTCCTCTTAGAAAGTCTACATGTGAGTCTTGTGTGTAAAATGCTTGTCTCTCGTCATTTTCTTGGAATAAAATCCTTGTTAAATATAGCCAAAATATCTTCTTGAGAAAAGGAGAAGAAGCATATAAACATCCTAAGGAAATAGCGTGAAAAGTGGCCAAGTTTTCTTGAATTAAAATATGTGTTTTTATAAAAGTTTCTTGAAAAACGATATATGCTAATGGCAGTGGCCAAGTTTTCTTGAATTAAAATACGTATTTTTATAAAAATTTCTTGAAAAAGGATATATGCTAATGGAATTACGATACAAGCTAATTTCTAAGTTCATGTGAAATATTTATGCATTACATGCATGATCGAATTAGCTAGTGAAGTTCTTCTAGGCTCATAGATATTTATTTCTATAGTTTTCCTTTTAGGAAAGTGTGCATACTTCATGTATGAAGACGATGGCTTTTATGAGTAGATTTCTTGAAACAAAAATAGAGTTTCCTATTTTTGAAAGACACATGAATAGTGTTCATGCAAGGACTAGAATCCATACTTGTTTCATGAAAAGACTATGTGCATTGAAGTAAAAATAATTGTGTTAGGAAAAAAACACATGTTGCATGCATATAAGGGTAGCTATTGTGACTTTGGAAATATAAGTCTGTGTGTTCTTAGAGGAACTAGAGGAAGTGATCACGTTAACTTTCTTGAAAATATTAATCTCTTGAAGAGATTGTCTTGTTAGATGAGTTGCGTTGATTTCTTGATTTTGATGCATAAAGGGTAAGTAAACCTTGTTTTTGTATCTTTATTTTTATGCGTAAAGATGCATGCCTTTAATAATTTAATGAAAGAGAATTTTGAGAAACCCTCATATAGGAAGATTGAGAAATGAGGATTATAATGACTTTCTTTAGGAAAGAAGCATGTGGTTTGTTGCATGGAATGATGGTAGTATTCTAGTGAAGGGAATAGGTGTTGCATACATTAAAGAATGGCTAATATGATAAGCTATGGTATGCACAAAGAATAGTCATTGTGATATGGAGTTATGTTCTTTGTATGTTAGAGAGACTATGTTGAGTTCTCGAAAAATAACTATGTGAAAAGAACATATGTGCTTAAGCATAGAAATAATAGTTTATTACATGTATGAAGATGTAACGATTATGTTATACATGTTAGTAGAACTAAAGAGTTAGATCTCTTAAAGAGAATTATGCATTAAAGCAAATAAACAATGTGGAGGTCAAATAATATTTACTTGAGTGTATGTACTAGTTAAATAGCATGTCATGCTTGCTCATGCATATGAGTAGATGTTAAAAGATCTCTTTTAGAGGTTGATTATTGACTGACTAATATGGTATCTAATTTTGTTGCCAAAGCTGCCTGATGATAAACATTGACAGGAAGCGATGGCGGTTGGAGCCAAAGAAAAGTGATGTTTAATGTTGTGGCAGGAAGAGGGTTAACGATCCACACAGATGAGTACAAGTTGCAAGATCTTACATTGCTAGAACAATCAAGCCACAAGGAATGTTGCATGTGGCGGTATGTAAGTAAAAGATTACATGGTAACTGTATTAGCTTTCAGCTAGTTATGTGTCAACTTAATGATAAATCATTGTAATAATTTTATAACAATGGTTAAGGGATGGAATCCCTTATAAGCCATTGAGTGAGGGGTGAAATCCCTCACGAGCGTTTAATAATAAGATTAAACGTTTGCTGGTTTTCACCCTATGGGGTTTCCAGGGTATATTGGTGTTCAATGGTGTGATTGCCTTTTGTGTCACTTTGATGATGATGAATCCTTGATGTTGATAGTTCTTTATTTGATGGCATGATCATATTGTCCAAGTATGAGATTAATTAATATGTTTATGGAAATCATGAAATGGATGCAAGGATTCATGAGACAGTTTATGTTATTACACTACCACAGTGGTGGTTAAAGGTTATGCAATGGTTATGTAATTTACTGTCTTTGATGGCAATTTACTTGATGTACTAATGAATATTATACCTAATGGTTAATGATGAATTGTGGAGTTGTGAATTGGATAATTACTTGTGGTAATTTGTATAAAAAAAAAATTCTAACTCCTTACTTTTACATGCGAGGTTACCGGGGTATGTTACATTACTCCACCAATTGAATAGCGTTAAGCCGAGGGAACAGTTCTGAAACGATAGGACTCATAGTCATATAAGAAATCCTGGTGATTTTATTGGTTCCTTGAAGACAATGTCATTGGTGAAAGTGGAATTGGTTGATGGTATTCCATCCCGACCATGCCAAGGCGTGCATTTTCTGTCGGATTTCAGCGCTATAAGTTCTATCATTTTGTCCTTTCGGGTAATCGCTTTAATAACTGCATTGTTTGAGTCGGTGACAATCACACTTCACATAGATACCAAATGTAGTAGTTTGATAAGTTCAGGAATTTTGAGGAATTTTGTAGTAGTTTGTAAAATCAAGTTATCGTTGTTAAACTTCAAACTTTGAGGTGTTTTAGATATTTCTGATGATGCTGAATCTATTTCCACCATCAAAAACATGATTGAAATACTGCCTCTACAAATTTTTTTGATTTTTTTTTGCTCAAATAATCACTTTCAATTCTTCGGGCTTAATAGACTACTCCATACCAAATTAACCGTAACAAATCAACTGTGTGGATTGTGAATATCCTACCAGAAATACGTATGTATGCCAAACTTTAAGACTCAGATTTAATACTCAAATGGTATGCATGTAGTTTAGGGTTTATAGTGGATAGTTTTCTCAATATTTTATATATCTAATTGATTGAAATTGCAAATTAAATCTAATGGATTGAAAGGGAAAATGAAAGTGAAAGTGAAACCACTTTTCAAAATATTCTAAAATTTACAAATATATATATGTATATGATTTTTGATAAAAATTTTATTCAAATTTAAATTTTTGGATGACACTTATACCTTATTTATGGTTGTGGTCGCTTATATAACTTTGATGAGAGCAGTGACATGGAAATTTTTAATTATGGTTGAAGCTAGTTTCGTTAGATTCTTCTTATTTCTATTTTGATAATCATAACTTTCATCATTAATTAAGAGATTTACTAATGTAATTTTGATGAGAACAATGGCATGGAAATTTTTAATTATGGTTATTGTGAATTTAATTGGATTTTTCTTATCTTTATTTTTTAAATCATAACCTCCACCACTAATTAAAACAATCTCTCCGGGTAAACCATGATTTGAGTTCATAATTTGAAATTGTAAATTAAGAATATATTAGAATGACGCGAGTCTTATTTTTGTTGATAATACAATATTTTGACTTTATTGAGTTGATAGTGTCATTCTATAAATCATAACTGAGTAGGAAAACAACGTGTAATTATGTCTCTTGCTCTTTAAAAAAAACAATTTTCTTTCTTAAAAAATACTATAAATAAAAAGAAAAGAAAAGAAATGGTGAGATATAATAAAATCATAAATGATTATTTATATTTAATTAGTTTTGATTAAAAACATTTTAAAACCTCAATAATGTGTTTAGCTGGTTCTTTGTTAATATTACAATTTATTTTGTTGTTAATATTATAATTTAGTTGCTAAAAATATTTTACTTTTTTTTTTAAGTAAGTCTATTCTATTATTCACATTAAAGGAGTACATTTACAACATGACGAGCAAAAGGAACCAGCTGTCCAGTAGGAAAGGCAGCATGGAATAGAGAAGTGTTCAAGAAGAGAGAGGTTGAACCAGTCATGTTTTGCAGTTAGTCATGTTTTGCAGTCCCGCGCAGGGGAACCAGAGGAGTACATTTTAGCCTTTCTGAGCTTAACCAGATTTACAAAACAAACACCCATGACCTCGACACAACAACATATACAAAAAATTATCAAAATTGACAAAATGCCCTCGCTATTGGGCCGCATAACCTGAAAAGAAGCTGCATTGCTTGGATTAGGCTTCAGGAACCTCCTCCACAATCCTACACCACCCAACATCAGCCAAGTCCTGAGCATGGACCTCCTCATTCGCAGTCGAACCCGGGGGCACAGGCTCCATCATTGCGTCATTGACGTTGCTGTTCGGCGTCTCCATAGCTCTCAAAGAACCTACAATTGGCATCGAAACTGTTCCCTGGTCCTCCTGTTGAACACTGGAATTGCCCTCTTCTTGGGCTTCCTCGATAAAAAGCACAGATACATGGACACTAATCCGAGGACGGTTCAGGGAGCTGTTGAATGTGAAGATTGCAAAACCGAAGGAGGGCTAGGATGAGGAACCTGGAGAGCTAGGTTCAAGAAATTGGCTAGGCCTAAGAATGCTCTCTCTTCCATTGCAAGTGCTATGGTGCTGACGAGAAGTAGCATCACCGGAAGAAGGGCGAGAAGGTGCACCCCAGGAGGTGCCTCTACGGCTGAGCATTCTTTGGCAGAGCCGAGGCATGACAGCAGGACAGAACAGAACACCTTTGCGAATTGCAGAACAGACCACCGGAGAGAACACACAGAGTAACGGACGGGAGCCCAAAACAGCCGCGGGAGTGAGGGAAATAGACAGAGGCTTCGATCTCGCTGAGCCAGACCCAACCCATACAACACAAGAAATAACAGAGTAAACCCATGGCGAAGTCTGATTATAATGCGCCTTCCCCTGCCTCAAGACGCTCCTGCCATAACTGTGGCATTCATGGGAGCCGAGACCTAAAGCCAGACATCGTGTGCGGAGGTGAACGGTGCATTAATGCCTCCCTTATACGTTCCTTTAAACCAGTTTATGCCCACCTACTTGTGACCCTCCCTCCACATGGAGCTGGCTCCGCTGTACATGGCTAGCAGGTGGCAGTTTTTAACAGCCCACTCCAATCCCATCATCATGAATGCTTCCTTATACACCCGCATCTGGGGAAAAATATTTTACTTTAACTCATATCCATATTAACTAATATAATTTGAATATCCATATTGACTAATATATTTCAATATGAAAATTGTGTTAATTTTTAACTTAGTAAAATATTTCAATGCCCCTAGGGAAAATTTTAAAGTAATTTAGTAAAGAAATGTGTAATTCATTTAATTTTAATATATATTAATAATAATATTTTATTTTTTTTTCGTGGAAAAAGTCGTTTTATTCATATGAAAAAAATTACATTTTGTAGATGCATGAAGCATATGCAAATGGTTGTTCCTGTAATGCTAGGAAACAAAAGATAACAAAAAAACAGAAAAAATAAATTCCAACTAGCCTATACTTTTTCTGCCCTTCTTCTTCTCCACTCTTCGCCAACCTCCAGAGTTGGGAGTGGGTGCAATAATAGCTAGCTGGTTTTCCATTGTGTTCATTGGATGTTCTTTGTCAGATTTCGATCCTTCGGATCCACGAGTTCGTTTGATGCCACTTACTTCGAGTTGAGATTCTTGTTGCCGTTTCGTATTGTATGGCTCCAACTGAGTGTTTGCGGCATTCTCTTCCCATTTATACTTCTGTCCCTTTTGTGTATCAGGGTCTGATTGGTTCATTGTAGGTTCTGTCTTCATGTCCTCTTCTTCCAGTGGGTCGGTATGCTGCCATCCTTTGGATTTTTTTTGTTGTTTCTTATTCCCTTTGGGTTCCTTTCTGGCGAGTGGGCAGGCATATTGGAGATGCCATGTTTGCATGCACCCGTAGCATCTAAATGTTGTATTCTCATAGTCCAACAGTTGTGTCCACAGAGAGTTATTGAAGTTCAATGTGATGTGATCTGGTAGCCCTTGACTCAGGTCCACTTCTACACATATTCTGGCAAATGTGAAAATTCCCCTAATAGCTTTGTCTTCATCCATTTTTTAGGAATTTCCCCACGGAATTCTGAATGGCTATTAAAACTTTGTGATGCCAAAAATGTAGAGGGAGGTTATGAAGCCTAACCCAACTATGCATTGTTGAAACTTTCGTAGTATTGGCATCAAAATCAAGAAACCCGGGGGTGGTGAAGGGGCTAGCATTGCCCTAAAACCAAGGCCCCTAATTGATAATACTATCACATTCCTGTTCTGTGTTGAATCTAACTATAAAAAACCCTTTTCGGCATAGGTAAATTTCATAGTTAGATGACCATGTAGAGAAGATCCATTGATGCAAAGCATCAGATTTTGGCCAGAAACCATTAGATCTACAGATAACAACATTCTTGGATAAATTTGTGTATAGAGAAGTTACCTCTAGCAAAGATACTTGAAGCGTTGGAGATTCCGGTTTTGTTCCACAATGTAGGGGCCTGGTAGTTCTGATTTTGGTGCTGGTTTTTTTTGCATTTTTTCCTTTCCTTTGACTGCATCATGGAAGGAACCTATATTTTTTGAGCTGGCTCCATTACATCTGCTGCGCAGCATCATATTAAGAATGATGGTTGAATCTTTGATTATACCATAGTGTTGAAGTGTGTGGTTATCCTGCAAAATATGTCCTGTATATATCAGATTTTGGTGTTTTGTTGGGGTTCCAAGTTGAATCTGGATTTCCTTCTTTAACTCCTGAATACTTGTCCCGTTGTTGAGCCTCATGCAGTAATGTCTGCCCCCTATCATTTTTATGAAGATTTGTATTAGATCTTCGTCCATGCAGAGTGGGAAGACCTTATTGAGGCCCCGATCTGTTGGATTGCGCTTTTTCTCTATAAACCCAATTGCACCACTGCGTTTTCTCTTTTGTTTGTGCCATGGTTTCTCCCGATCTGGCTTGTGGGGGTCGCTTTTCATAGCCCCAACCGCTATCTACAAAATATTTGCTTTTCGCAAGAAAGTCTGACCCTCTGGGATCATATCCCCTTTGGCTGGATCCGTTGTAGCTCTTAGCTTCCATCCATTGGCACCAAACCTTGCCTACCCATGTGAATAAGGGGACGTGGTAGGCCACGTGACCCAGATCCACTCTCGTGCAGTTTGATCTGGCCATATGGCTTCACCTTTGTCTTTAAGCTTGTGGGCGGCAAATCGATAGCCAGGGTATAACTCTAGCTTAGCTCTAGTTTGCAGTGTGTCGGCAGCACAGGTTGTTGTTCCTGAAACCCAAGCCATCTTTGTCCATACCTCTGTCATCATTTTCAGTGAGGGAATCCATGCATCGGGGGAGTCATTCCACAAGGAGCCCCAGTCTCTGTAATAGCTGTAGTATATCATTTGATGAAGAGCAAATGGGTGATTGGGTCGAAGCAACTTGTGTGAATTCAGGTCCCATGTTGAGGCCCCACGACCTCCAGATTCCTTCAAGACTCACTGCGACTTCTCATGAAGAGGCACAACATCGACTTGGGGGGTACCAAGGCCTGCAATCGAAGAGACTGTGATATCCTAGAAACTTTGATAAACCCTGATCGCCATTTTTCCAACCGAGCCAAATTCCTTCAATCAATAAGTCATAAGTGCCAGTATTAATAGTAATAAATTATTTATAAATACAATTTAAATAATGACACATGGTCTATGTATAGAGAGAAAATCACTATAGATCCATCTTAATAACTTATTTATTAAGTATTAAAAGTATTAAATCTTTTGAGGTATAAATTTTTTATCGGGTTTGAAATTCTAAAAAAAAAATGTACATATGATTTTATCCCTCTAATTTAAAAATATAAATTAAGAAGATATATAACCGAAATTAAAAATAAAATTAGAAATCAATACTGAAAATATAGTCAGTAAACTTCCACATTTATTATCATTTATATTTAAAAAAATTTAAAACTTACAAAACACAACACAATCTCACCCAACCTCATCTCACCCATGGATTTGTAAAGTGATGAGATGAGCTCACATAGATTCAACGATGCCAATATAGCCGCCCTCTTTTGTGATGTTCAATCATATGAGCTACCATTCAAGACAGCTAGATGGATGTCTTCTAAATCAAAATCCTTGGATATGCCATGAGCCCTAGCCGTGGTATCTTAACATTTAACATTGAAAATTGTTGATGTAGTCAATAGTACAAAAACAATTGGATGGAGAGATGGTTTTATTATATATATTTTATTGATACATTTTAACTGTTTTATGTTTTTGTTTTTAGTTGTTTAAAATATATTTTAAGAATATAAATCAATTTATTGTTATGATTTTTTTTTGAATTATTCAAATTGTGTTATTTTTATAACTCAAGTTTATTATTCACATAATTTTTTATTAGTTTTTTAGTAAAGTTCAAAAGAAAATATTTGAGAAAGGAAAAACATAAAATGTTGACCTTACACATATTTAACATAAAACTTTAATTAATAATTAATAAGCAGCAAGTTAATAATAATTAATAAACGTAACCAATAATTTATAAGTACTAAGCATAAACATTAATTAATAAACAATAAGTTAATAAATAAATTCATAACAAAATAAGACAAATTATTAAAATACCAATATTAATACAAAAATTGGAATAACTATTTAGTGATTCAAATATAAACAAATAATAAATAATAAATTATTATAAGCAAGCAAAGAGTCGGCCTTTTGTCTTCACCTCCTGCCTTTTTCATATTTATACCTGCCAATTTACTTCTTTTCTCCTCACAAAAATTTGTCCTGATGATGGGTCTAGGTGCAGACCCGAAACGTTGACCACAAAACATGAACACTGTGGAAAATCCGAACTCCATTCAGAAATCATACCACAGTAATCTACAATCTAAAATAAAACTTTAAGCCTATACATAATTTTATTGACCATGGAGATCAATTTCTTTACCACCTAGGACACTTAAGGTGAAAATCAATTGATTTTAACAAGGAAGTTGTTAGCCTTTAAGTTATTATAAGAAATTGTGCATAGATAAGTAATTATTGTGTAATGTAATGTACTTTAAACATTTTGGCTAGGTCAAATTAAAATTAAAATAAAATAACTCTATGTTAAAATAAAAATAACTTCAATCTAAAATAATAATAATTATTATTTTTATTAATGTTTTGTTGGGTAGTTAAATTCAGCTTGACTCGGTTTATGGGAACCCATAGTATTGACCCATGCTATTCATTTGTAGGGGAAACTAATCCAACTTAGATCCATTTTAACCCCACATCTAGCAAGTGCCTAGAGGGATCAAATCTCTCTTTACTTTAAAAGAGGTTTTCATCTCAAAACATTTGAACCCTCTAGGCCCTTGGTAGATACAGAGTTAAGATGGATCTAGACTTGTGATATACACCACAAATGTGAACACATGCAACGAACATTTCTACATCATGAGTGTTGTTCTCAACATGGCCTTATTTTCAAAAGGTAGATAGAGACATGGAAAATCTGATGAGAGTTGATGTCGCGACCCTAGTACTAACTAAAGTGAATAAAATAAAGCCACTTTGAATCAGAAATATCAATGTTTTATATTTAGATTTAGGGAATGGTGGGTGTTCTAAACATCCACACCTCATGTATCTAGAGGTGACATAGAATGTCTGTTTTTCATAGATTCCAAGACAAATATTTTTTGATCTTGAGAAGCCCGTATGCACACAACAATTTACCAAGCGACTATTGTCGAAGGATTGGTCACAATTGTGGGAAAATACGAAGACAACATCCTTGGGACAAGAAGTGGATGATCAACTTTAATACTAGACAATGTTAAGACTCGTCACTTTCAGGCATTCCCAATATGAATGAAAGAATGATATTTTAACGTCCATTAGACTAAAAATAGTCTGTGGGACTACCAACCTCCATGTTTTTTTCCTTTTGCAATGTAATCTTTTTCTTACTCAAATTGATGTTGACATTACCCAAATTTCTAAAATTCCCCTCACTGAAAAGAGAATGCCAAGGAATTGATGCTAACATACTGCCATAATTGTCCCTGATGTCTTTCAAAGAATCACATTCCAAAATGAAATTATTTTCTGATTCCACTCCCCCAGAAGTGTAAAAAGTACACACTCATTCTTCCCAAGCTTCTTTAGTTCTCTTCCATCATCCTGTTTCACACCAAATTTGATGTGAGTTAGTTCTTAATTGAGAAATAAGAATCTTTCCTCTCCACAGAATGTTGGATCCAATGTACTCTTTTTGTTGGAGATCACGAGTGGGGTTGAATTCCTAAACATGGTACTTTTTCTTTCTATGCAACCCTTTTCACCATACACACTTACGAAAATTCTCCATAACAAAATTATTTAACTCCTTGCTATTTGTGGGACATGAATTGAGGTAAATATTCCATTTTTGCATCTATTTGTTGTTTTGTATAATCCATGATTTCTTTCTTTCACTCATGCATTCATTGAAGATAACTTTTGGCCATCTACCTACTCCCATTTGCTCAATTCTTTTTAGATACCTTGTACGATGCACTATAGAAATTGGTTCTATGGTAGCTTCTCCCATTTCACTCAACATTATCTCATAAGGACCCAAAATTTTTATTTTGAACTTGCTCATGATCAAGCATTTTTGTAGTTTCTCAATTTGTTTCTAGTTTGAAACAAGGATTCTGCTAGCCCATAGTTCACACCCATATAATATCACTGGAAAAACTAGGAGTCCAAAAATCACTTTAATTGTTTTCCAATCCCATAAGTCTACCTCTCTACATCTTTTTTTTAAGTGCATATAATGCTTATCACCCTCCTAAAATCCTCTTCTTTCCGTAGTCCTCCCAATTAAGCTTGTTGTTGAAATCAATCTCGAGGTACTTGTATTCATTTACTTCTTCAAGAACGTTTCCTTCAACGAAGAATGTATATTAGCAACTTCAGGATTCCTCAATATTTTCATTGAGGTCTTCTACCAGGTAGAAATCACACTAGAAGAAAAATAGTGACATGCAACGTCCTTGGGATAGTAAGTGAATGATAAACTTTAATGCTATAAGCCAAGGTTGGCTAGTTCGAGGTGTCCCAATATAAGCAACTTCAGGATTCTTCAATGCAGTGAATGATGCATTCTCTGACATAGAAATTAAATAAAAATAGTGATGTATTCAACATCATTTGGTTATATAGTGTTAGTTATAAATGTAGAAATATAATTGCTCCTAGATAGTATACATTTTGAGGTTGTTTGAATGAAACAAGATAATTGAGAGTCTTTCAATTAAGTGGTGGAAAGAATAGGTTACATGAGTACGTCAACAATTCAAATCAGGGTTTACAAGTGTATGTTAATTTTTAAAAACGTTTAAGAAAAAACATAATTCTATTAATATTAGAAAAATTCAATACATGTTCTTTTATTGACTAAAATACAAATACATATCTAATGTTTATTCATAGTAGGGACTCATCATTACGAATCAAAAGTGCCAAGAAACAAAAGTGATATTTATAATCCTAGAGAAAGCACAATATACTATATAATGTAAACATGGAGAAAAAATAAAAAATATTGAGAATATGACACTTCCATGGCAAACCCATGAAAAGAGGAACTATGCACTAATCAATCCAATCTCAAAATTTGTGTGTCAATAGAATTTAAAACATGATCCAACACATTAAGCCAAAAAAGAGGAAAGGTGCCCAAACTATGGCGATCATGAGAGATCAATATTTTGAAATGCATCGTTCCACCATGATTTTGTAGCCATTGTTTGGACAATTTATCACTCATT